>BRDA01044441.1:0-34712 GCA_036984385.1 Crenuchus spilurus
CTGATCTGATGTGGAGCTCATGAAGAGGATGTCTTTATGTAAACTGTGTGGAGGAAGAAAGTTATTCTGAATGTTTTAATGTATACTGACTTGAGGTATTAAGTTTTAATGTATACTTGACTCAAGGGCACAGCTGTCCGGTCCTGATCCTGGAGATCTTCCTCCAGCTCTCTTATTCCTGGAGGTCTGGAGTCCTGGAGATCATTCAGATCCCATGGTTATTTCAGGTGACCCTGAAAGGCTTCATTACCTGGATTGGAAGTTCATCTTAGTACACATTTGAGCCCAATTTACCCATCTGTGTACATTTTTGTATATAATTTTCAGGGTGATTGAACTTCTCTCATAAGGTGGTATTTTCAGGACTTGAGGGTATTCCACAAAGTCATTTTAGCCAGATAATTTAAGCCTAAAGTCAATCCTGTCCAATAGGAAAAGAGTAGAAGGACTTTCCTATTAGGTCATCCTCAACTTTAGGCTTAAGCTATCTGGATAAATCCTGATTTGTAGAAAACCTTATCCAGAAAGCTTAAACCCAACATTGAGAATTGTTCAATAAGAAAATATATGGACTTTCCTATTAGACCATCCTCAACTTGGGACTTAAGCTATCTGGCTAACATAGAAATTCTGCTACTTGGAATACCTCCCAGGATTACTACGTTAGCCAGATAACCCCGAAGGTATAGGAATGCCTAATTGGACAGGTTTGAGTTATCTGGCTAAACAGACAAATTCTAAGCTGTGTTCCACAATGCAGAATTTCTACATTAGCCAGACAACTCAAGCTCAAAGTTGAGGATGACCTAATAGAAATCAATGGACAGATTCCGAGAGCTATTCCACAAAGCAGGATTTCTAAGTTAAGCTCAAAGTTGTCCCTCTACTTTAGCAGACTTGACTTTGGACTTTAGTTATCTGGCTAAACTGAAAAGTACTGCTTTGCAAAATTCACGCCACCAGCCCAGGATTTTCAGATAGCTTAAGCTCAGTGTTGAAGATTGCCCAGTAGGAATGTCTCTCAATTTCTTTTCCCACTAGACAAGTTAGACTTTGTGCTTAAGTTATCTGGCTAAACTGAGAAATCCTGCTTTGTGGAGTACTCACCAAGTCTGGGCACAACTGCCTAAGAGTTTGAAGAGAAATTGAAGGAGAGGGATGAGTCATGTTACCTCTAGAGGGTGCAGTACTCTGCTAAGAAGGTCCATCTAGGCTTCCAAATTCAGCATCTGAACTAATTTTCATTTAAACCAAACTTGATCCTGCTTATGGCTCTGGCTCAGTCTGTGTGCTTTTCGAGATGATGTAGGAGCGTATGTCTGATCTTGGGTCTGCATTGCTTCTGTTTGGGAGCTAATTTGTTGTCAAAAAGGCTGAATGAATGGCCTGAAAGCAGGCTCAGAGGCTTCTCACTTCCAGCACGGTTCCTTGTTATGACATCCCTGTAAAAAGACTGCCAGAGAGGTCCCTCACCTCAACGCTAAATTCAAAATAATGAATGCACCCCCTCCCAGCTCTCAACAGTGGAAAAGAAGGCCAACAGTTGAGCAATTTCTGCAGCTTGTGTCAGGGCTCATGACTAATTCCCATATGTAAATGTGAACTGGGTCCATTTGACTGCAGCCAAGCGCATTTGATCAGTTCAGAAAGACTTCAATGGCACCGAGGCTAAGAGGTGATAAGAATTGTTTAACTGTGCCAAATTCAATCAGAAGTAAAGAAGAGAATTTGAGAGCTGGGCTGAAGGTCGGTGGAGCGTCGTCCCGGCTGAGGTTTCAGAGCTGCAGCGGATTTGGAGAAGTTAACACTTGAGAGCCGAGGGCTCTGGTTCATTGTTTCTAAGTCAGGCCAGTTCATTATTCCTCGACCTCTTGACATCGCAGGTGCACCTTCAGATAACTACAGATCCTCAGCCTCTATGAACATCAGGCTTTGTCATGGACCTGATGGCGGCTCTCCTGAGTAGGTGCCTTGTTCTGAATGGTCTCTTTGGTTTCTAGTTCTATCAATTTGGACGATACTGATAATTTGAGTGCAAAGCCTGATATATAATGTCGATGTAATATCTCTTTTCTCCATTTGAGAAAATGCAAATATATATATATATATATATATATATAATTGCTCACTTGAGACAAAAGAAGAGGCTAATCAATTATGTCTCCATCTTCCTGTTGTGAGAAGAAATTGACACTTACATTGATACACTGATAAGGCTGCCTGCAGGCCTCATGAGTGCAGGACGATTGTTTAGAAATGCTTAACCAATGCTGATTATCTAAAAACTGTAATAATTGACTCGATTAATTGCTTAGCCTCATGAATGTTGTTTAACAATAAACAACCAATGCCAGGTATCTTGAAATGGCAATAATCTGCCCGATTAATCAGGTTGCCTTATGAGTACAAATCAAGTTTTTTAACAATCAAGTCCAATTATTTATAAATGGCAATAATCAACCTGATTAATCGGGTTGCCTTGTGAGGTCAAACCAGTTGTTTAACTCCAGTTCCAATTATTGAAAAAATGCCATTATCAGCCTGATTAATCAACTGAACTCATGAGTGCAGACCAGTTTAACAATAATCAACCAACACCAGTCATTTAAAATGAGAATAATCGACTCGATTAATTGTTTAGCCTCCTGAGTGCAGACAGATTGTTTCAATAATCAACCAATACTGATTATCTAAAAATGGCAACAATCAGCCTGATTAATTGATTATGTTCATGTGTGCAGTCCAGTTGTTTAACAATGCCTGTTATCTAAAAATGACAATAATCAGCTTGATTAATTGATTAGCCTCATGAGTGCAAACAGAACGTTTAACAATAATCAACCAATGCCAGTTATCTTAAAATGACAATCTGCATGATTAATCAGGTCACCTTGTGAGTATAAATCAAGTTTAAAAAAAAATTAAGTCCTATTATTGATAAATGACCATAATCATCCTGATTAATCAGCCATCTGTTTAATCAGTCTACCACAAGTTCTTACATTTAATGCACTGTTAACATAAAAGCACAGGTCTACATGCTAGCAGTGTAGCCTTAAAAGTCCACGATGGCTTGTCTTGCTTAACATGTACTTTTCCTTTAGAAAAGTATCTTCTCAAGACAAGACATTACAACACAATCTGTTCCAATTACAATGCAACCTTGAGGAACACCACCACAGAGACTGGAAAGATATTGACCCAGTGGACCAGTGAGTGTGAAGATGGAGATTGGATATTTAGGAATGGCAGGAGATGCCAATGTGCCAAGGTGCCAAAACAGTTGACTAGAGCTGTGTGTTGAGTGTAGGGTGGGTTGGGGGTGTTCAGGGAGGTTCTGGTGGGTGGGTAATGCACTTACAAGGTCATGATCAATGCCTGTCCTGTCGTGATGGATTTCCTGACTGGTTGCATCTCCACAATCAGGCCTGCTGTATCCACTGACCTCTGGCCAGTGAAAGCACCCCCACCCCCCGGCTACTGAGATGGAAGGGGACCCCATTAAAGAGTGGCCAAAGCTGGTCCCCAACAGGTTTCCCACCATCCTCTGAAAGATCCGGACCAATTCTGTCCCAATAATGACCAACATCCACAGCAAATCCTGTTAGCAGCACCTTCACACTCAGCCTAAAGAGAGTCCAACAGACTTTAATTCACATACATATTCATAGCCCTCAATTTAAAGTGGATAAAGCAATTTCTCTAATGGAAAAAAAGTTTTCTGTTGAGAAAAACATTACAATCCATTAGAAAAAACCTAATTTTGCTTACTGTTTACCTTTAAATGAAAACTATAAGAGACACCTATAAACATCACATCACCCACTAAACCAGTAAGTTTGTTAGCAAACCATTAAAAAAACTATAAATACCATTACTCTCATTTAGACATAATTACAAAACCACCAGCACTATGTAATGTATCTTTAAAATCCAATTAAAGACCATTAGATGCACCTGGAAACAGTCATATCACTGATTAAACCATTAGGATTCTTTACGTTTTCATATTAACATGTTATGTTTCCTTTAAATTCCATCAGAAAACCATTAGATGTGTCTTCATACAGTTACATTACACATTAAACCATTAGAATCCTTCATATTTTGATATTAAAACATCAGAAAACAGCTGAAATGCATTACTGAACTTTAGACACCATTAAAAAGTGGAGTTTTTTTTATCCCATTAGAAAACCATTAAGATTCATCACTTCACATTGCATTTTGATATCAAATCATTAGAAAAACACCAAATGTACTGTTGTGGTTCCATAAATACCATTACTGACATTTAGACACCATCACAAAGTCAACAGAAATGTGCAAATTCCATTAGAAAACATTAGATGTGTTTACTGTCATATCACCAATTAAACCATTAATATACTTAACATTTTGATATCAAACCATTAGAAAAGCTTTGAAATACAATGACTGACCTTTAGACATCATTACAAGACCATTAGAATTGTATATTTTATTGAAACGCCATTAGAAAACCATTAGATGGATTAACGAGTCACTTCACTCATTGTATCACTATCATTTACATTTTGATATCACACCGTCAGAAAACCACTAACACATTACTGACCACTTCAAAACCATCAGATATGTGTCATATTTCTTCTAAATCCGATTAGAAACGCACTAGAAGTGTTTAGAAGCAGAAACGTCACACTTTGATCTCAAACCATTAGAAAAGCATAATGGTGCTATAGTGCCAAAACTATTAAATCCTTTAGACACTATTACAAAGCCAACTGTAACGTGTGGTGGTTTTCTTTAAATCCCATTAGAGAACCATGTGTGTAGAAACAGTTACATTACTTATTAAGCACATTTTGATATCAAACCATTAGAAAAACAGTAATGGAGCTATGATGGTGCCATGAGTGTTAAATCCTTTAGAAACCATTACAAAAAAATAAGACCGTCATTGTTGTTGGTATTAGTGAATATTAGTGAATAATCGTGAATAATAGTGAATATTAGGAGTTTGTTTACATGTACTGGCAGAATAAACCCTGAAATGTGAGCTGATGTGTTTGTGATGGTGGGTCCTGCTCAGAACAAAAGAGCGCCATTTCAGATCGTACTGGACTGTTTGAATGGTCACTGAAGCTCAGGTTGAGGTTGAAAAGAAGTAAAAGTGGAAAAAGAAAAGTAATAAAAATAAAAAGGACCATGGCTTCTGATGCTGTGTTGTGTTTTAAGGCGCGAGCCAGGCGAGTGCTGGAGCTCATTGAGAGGCCACGTGTCCGTCTCCAAAAAAGCCTCTCCAACTTAACCACGTCTCCATTGTGCGCCTGAGCCACCGCGCAGCGTCCCTCCACATAAAGGGATTTGCAGTCTCAACATATTCCAGCTTAAATGTTTCTGACAGTTCCCTCGCCTGTGCCTCGGCCGGCTCGTTTTCACTGTGCCAAATGGGTCACCTTGGGTAGCTGTCTGCGCGTAAAGGGCCTTTTTCTGCGCGCATTCAGCCCGGCTCCCTCAGCCTTCCTTGACGGGGAAACCAGCTGCTGGTCGTGAAAAGACGGCTTATTAATTGTCCTTTGTCATGCAGAATTGCTTGATTTCTAAAGAAAAAACGTACAAAGGCTCCTTCTTCTTTCTCTCCTCCTCCTTCTCCTTCTCGCAGGGTTTGGAGTAGTTTTGTTTCGTGCGCATTTTTCCAAAAAAAGCCCCATCGACTCAGCTGCGTCTCGCAGACTCAGGTACTCCGGGCCCTGCTTCTTTTGTCCCCTTTGAAACGCTCTTGTAAACCGGGCGGACTGATTTGTTACAAGCTGCTCTTTTAATCTGATAGATAAGAGACAAGTGGAAGAAAAGGGCCGTCAATGAGAAATTAGGCTTGGGCGCTTTTTCTCTTTTTTTCTCTTTTTTCTCTTCAGTCCTGGACCCTGTTGACTCAAGCGCTCCCTCTCAGCAGCCCCGTCAGGGTCACGTCAACAATCCTCCTTTCTTCTCCCAGAAAAGACACTGTAGCCCCCTTTTCTGCCTTCAATGAATTGATCGGCACAAAATTAAGAATAAATAAATTGGGCATTTTGGGGAGGGGAGGCCAGGGTGGCTCTAAAGCTCCCCCAGGGCGCGCAGCCTTGAATGGAGGGGGAAGGAGGAAGAAAAAAATCATACAAAACTCTATAGTGCAATTAACAAAATGCTCTGGCTTAACAAATGCAAATATTGGCAGTTTTGTTAAAAATGTTTTAAGTGAAGAATTAAAGCAGAGTTTACAAGAGCCGAGCCCCCCGCGCTCTGCACAAAGGCGGGAAGAGCTGAGCGCACGGCTGCCCTGTTGCCTTTGTGCAGCCTCGCCGAGAGGCTCCCGGAGGAGCTAAACAGCATTTAAGTCCAGTTTTTAATGGATTAAATGGAGTTTTAGTGGTGCGCACTGATGGCCGGGAGCGCGCACCAAGCGCACCTTTCCCAGCGCCTTTTGTTCAACAGCGCGTTTGTTTTGCGTTTATACGTTTGTTTGGCGATGGTATTGTGTTTGTTTTGCGTTATTGCATTTATTTAGCTTTTCCGTCGCGTTTTGTACGTTTGTTTTGACTTAGTTTTAGGTCTGTTTTGCGTTTTTTGCATTTGTTTCTTTTTTTGATTTGCATTTTTGCGTTTGCTTGGCGATGGATTCGCGTGTGTCTGGTTTAGTTTTCTTTTTATTTTGCTTTTTTTGCATTTTATTTGCCTTAGGTTGTGGTTTGTTTTGCGTTTGTTGTCATTTTGTTTTGCGTTTGTTTTGCGTTGGATTAGTGTTAATTTTGCGCTATTGCATTTGTTTTGCCAGAGTTTTGGGTTTGTTTTGCATTTGGTTTACTTGTGTTTTGCGCGTAAAAGTGTGCAAAACAATAACAAAACCGCAAACGTATCACCAAACAAAATAGCCTAAAACATTCAGCACAGGGCTGATAAATGATCAAATGTCTGGATGCGTTTTGTATGCGCTTTTTAAAATGTTCAGTTGGACCAAATCAATGATACTTTACCAGCAAAAACTCCACTTCAGTGTAACCATGTCGCCGTTTGCTGTTGTTTATAAATAATATACATACAGCCCTGGAGAAAGTGAAGAGTGCACTGCTAATCTCCAGCCCAATCTCTAGACCTGAGCTCCAGTCCAAAGTCCAGACCTGAGCTCCAGTAAAACCTCTGAAATGTGATCAAGTGGAAGACGGATGGTCAGCAAACCATCAGACAAAGCTGAGCTATAAAGTCACCCAGCAGTAGTGAACACTTAGCATTGATTTCTGCTGTCACAACGTTAGTGTTGTGTTTTAAATACCAGCATCAGCTTGTCTGAAAACTTATTGTTGGTCATTTTGAGCAGTTGTTTATTTTTTGTAAATAAAAACTTACTCTGATTTGCAATTTGGTGGAATTGTTCTCAGTAGTTTATAGAATAAAGCAAAACGATTATTAGTAGTTTTAATATTTGTTTTAATAATACAAATTATTATTATTATTATTATTATTATTATTATTATTATTATTATTATTATTATTATTATATTGCACAGGGTATATGTAAAGAAGAGTGTATGTGCACAGGGGACGCTGGTGACCCTGCGCTCGCTCGCTCGCTCCAGACCTTATAAATAAATGTAAACAGCAGCCTGGCCTCGTCTGAGCCATTGACTCCAATATTTTATTCATTTGCTGATTATCGTGCCCGCGCGTGAGCGTCCCGGCAATGCGCGCTCTCAGCTGCGTCCCCGGGGACCGGCCACCGGTGAGCCGATTAACGCTCAACATGCGCCCCGCTGCGCCACTCCAGCCCCGCGCTGACCTGCTCTGAGGCAGCACAGAGACAGAGCTGGAGCCTGGAGAGGCAATTGAGACCCTCAAACATCTCCATCTCAGCATCTCTAAATCTCAGCATCTTCAAAACCGCAACATCTCAGCATCGCCAACATCTTAACATTTCAGCATCTCCAACATCATCTCAACATCTAAACATCTTCAACATCACCTCAACATCTCAACATCACCAACACTTCAACATCTCAGCATATCCAACATCATCTCAAAGCATCTCCACACTTCAGCATCTAAATATTTCCAACACCTCAACATCCCAGCATCGCAAACATCATCTCGATGTCTAAACATGTCCAACATCATGTCAACATCTAAACATCTCAATGATCACATCTCCAACATCATCTCAACATCCCAGCATTCTCAACATCATCTCAACGTCTAAACATCTCCAACATCATGTCAACATCTAAACACCTCAATTATCACATCTCCAACATCATCTCAACATCTCAGCATGTCAACATCTTCAACATCTCAACATTATCTCAACATGCACATCTCCATCATCTCAGCATCACCAACAACTTCACAATCTGAAAATGTCAAAATTTCCAACACATTAGAGCAACACAGGCTTGACCATCACGTCCCAAATCAGCACCTATAACTCACACACAGAGTTGTGGTCCTGCTGAGCCAGTTAAACTATGTTCTTAGTATCCACACTGGACTGTGTTCAGCAGAAATGGAGCACCTAAGTCCTAAAGTTCATTTACATCTTAAATAATCAGTGTTTTCCTCTGGTCAGTTTTAAGTTTCTGTTGAGTTCAGTGACTGTATTTAGCATATAAACCACATTATTGTCTATGTTGAAAAGAAATGATTCATTTGCAAACAATAAAAACAGTTTTCAGTTTCTGACATAAATGAAAAATACCTGTTGCTCATTATAAATGTAATAAACACTGGACCAAAAGAAATGCGCCCAAACGTCTTGTTCCATTGACTTAAAGCAAAGTAAGTTTTTTTTTTAGTTATTAGTTTGGAGGATACTGGTATATGCAAGATTATATTTATATTATCACAGACATTTTAAAATATAATTTAATAAAAAAAACCTTTCAAATATTTTATATTCATTCCACATAAAGCGAGATATGTCAGAACGCCTGTTGCTTTATTATTAGAATAATTTTGAGTTTGAGTAAGTGACACCAAACTAATTTGTTAATATATACACTGAGAGCATATATGCAGTGTGTGTGTATATATAGCTTGCTCATTTAATTAATTTTAAATATAAATAATTACACTTTACCTGCGCATAATAGTAACAGATTAAAAAAGTAACAATAGGTTTTTTAAACAATATAATTAAACCAATCCTCCTTCTACTCCAATTTAAAATGAATGAGAAACACCTGCTGCACCTCCACCTGTTATTGTGGAGCTTGTAAGTCCTGATACAGCAAAGCTGCGTTCGTTTTACGCAATCAGACGCAGTGGTTTGACTAAGAAATATTCTTTTATTTTCAGTAATAAGGGTGTTTATTATTTTTTTAAATAAATAAATATTTTCATTACACTGAACATACAGTCAACTCCTGCCATGGAAGTGAAGAATGGAGAAAGAGTGTTCATCACGAACACCACCTCTCCTACAGTCCGGTCCGTCCTCCCCAACAACAACAACAACAACAACAACAACAACAACAATGACAACAGTATAAACTGTGGTGCATTTACAAAACAGACAGCACAGCATAATCAGAATAATGATATAGATTTATAGGCTGATATATAAACATTTTTGGAGTATTTGCATATGCAAATATCACCAAACGTGGCTTTTTGGTGGCGTTGGAAGGTGTTTTCAGAGACGGGACCATAATCTTAGCATGTTTTCAGAAGAAAAGAAGAAAACTACAATCGTACAACATGTATACAGCATAACATCCCCCCTGCCTTCAGTTTTTAATATAAAACTTTCTATTGTTTATATTTACAGGCGCGCACGCGGGGGGCACTTTTACGCACGAGATAAATGCCCCTCCAGCATCGTCCATTGTCTGTTTGTTTTGTTTGTTTACGGACTGACTGACAGGTCCTCCTCTTTCCCCGAAGATGAAGGCGAGCCTGGCGCGTCCTCCTCCTCCTCCTCGGAGCAGCGCGACGAGCACGTGCATGCGCGCGCCTGTTGCTGCCGGTGGCTCTGCTGGTTCTGGTGGTGGTGCTGGTGGTGGTGGTGGTGCGCTCCTCCGCCCTTGCCTTCCTTCTTGTGCTTGACGCGCCGGTTCTGGAACCAGATCTTGACCTGCTTCTCGGACAGGTTCAGGTAGGTGGCGATCTCGATGCGCCTCAGCCTGGACAGGTACATGTTGGAGGTGAACTCGCGCTCCAGCTCCAGCAGTTGCGTGCTGGTGAAGGCCGTGCGCATGCGCTTGCTGCTCTGCAGCTGGCTGCCGGAGTTGTCTGTGGGGGAAAAAAAGTTATGGGTGACTTTTCATTCCACTACGAAAATTCGCATTCCACCTTAAATGCTGCAAGCGCAGCAATGCCGATTAAGGTGGAACAGAGGAATTCTAAAACGAGGGCAAAGAAAAAAAGAACTCACCGATGGATATGCAGTGGAACTGGCGCGGGTCTGGAATCGGGTACGAGCTCTGGTACAGACCCGGGCCGTGGCTCAAGGATGGCGCGTGCTGTCGCGTGAGCGCGAGCGCCGAGGGGCAGTACTGCGAGCCCAGGGCACCCGGGAGCGCGCCCTTGAGGAGCGGCAGCGCTCCGGGCGGCGCCGGGTGGAGCTGAGGTGGTGCCGGGGCCGTGACGCAGAGCGGGCAGAAGCACAGCAGACCGGACTGAGCCTTCCGCGTGTGGCACGATCCCGCAGCCGCGGCCACCGCCGCCGCGGAGAGACCGTGCAGCGGGTGGTGTACGGAGTACGGGAAGAGCGGAGGGCTGCTGGCGCGACCCTTGTCGCCACCTCCGCCAGCCTCCCTCAGAATCAACGAGTCCACTAGAAATGACCTGGGCATGTCGTCCGCGGTTAGGCTTCCCTGGAGATCCTGGAGCTGGACAGCAAGAGTGATGGAGAGGAGGATTCAGGAGCTGTTTAAATAGCTGCTCCATGTGACCACCTCTCTCTCTCTCTCTCTCTCACACACACTCTCTCTCACTCTCTCTCTCAATAGGTCTTTTTGTGCCTTTTCTCCGGGCATTCACACTGCACGCTTCCCCATTATTTCACTTGTTAACTAAATGAACTGCATAATGTAGTCTATTCTTGTCAGCCCCACCCACGCCGCAAGAGGCAGCACTGCCCCCTTTTTCTCCTTTCGCTCTTTTTGTCATTCTCCGTCTCTTTTTTTGTCTCATATTACTCTTTAGTGTCGTTTTAAACTTGATTATTTTCTCCCTCTCCGTTTGGGGGCCGAATGGACACTATTGCTCTTTTTTTCTCACTGAATTGGCTCACCTTTGGTCGCCTGGGGCTCGGCTGAAGGGTGGCCGAGTGATGGGAGTGCACCTGCACTTTACTCCAATTACTCTCCAATAAAAGCATCATGGACGTCTGATCATGGCACTAAAATCACTTAACAACAGTCTATACTCCTTTTAAATATTTAGCACAGCATATACACATACTGACATAGTACAAAACACAGTACAGTACCTAAACATAGTACAGCATATACAGAATGTAAATATATATGTGTAGTCAAGTATATTCACAATACATTATATACAGAGTATAAATACTAAGAGTACAGTATATACACAATATAAATACTGAGGTCATAAAATAATGTTGTGAACTGACAGCATAGTATATACACTGTAAATATTGAGATGTTACAGTATACACGTATTGAGATAGTATAGTATATACACTGTAAGTACTGAGATAGTATAGTATATAGACTTTAAATACTGAGGTAATATAGTATATATACTGTAAATATTGAGATGGTACAATATATATAGACATAGTACAGTGAATTCACTGTAAATACAGAGACAGTACACATAAATACTGAGATAGTACCGTATATACAAAGTATAGCTACTGAGATAGTACTTTACAGAACTTTACAGAAGATGACAAAACTTTCTTATCTTTCCATTTAAATGAAAGTAAAGAAATGTAATTCAAAGCATCTTTAGAGCATTTGTTTTGATGCAATCAAATTTTAACACAATGTATGGGACATCTGCTGAGCTCAGATTATGTAAATATCACTATATATATATATATATATATATATATATATATATATACAATGATATTTAATATAATTTAATGACATTCAACATGAATTACTGAATAAGTGTGCTATTTTTGATTGTGTGCATGCATGTATGTATGTATGTATACATAAAGGCTGCGGCTCTAAGTCAGTTTGGTTAAAACCTCAGTGCGGTGATTAATTCCTGCTTGCGGGCCCCCTCGCTGGGATCCTGGATAGAATATATAAAAAAATAACCAGGTTTTTCACTCCTCTCGCCTCAGCCTGTATTGAATGTCATTGTGGGGAGTTGTGAATGCCAGAGTAAAAGGCTCGCATTAAAGTGTGTGACAGCGGAGGAGAGAAGAGCACAAAGGCAGGCCCCCACCGGCCTGCCCTGCTTCAATTAAGTAATAGGAAAACATTTTCTTTCACTTTAGAGCCACTAAACAAGACCTTCAAAGAGAGAGAGAGAGAGAGAGAGAGAGAGAGAGAGAAAGAGAGAGAGAGAGAGAGAGAGAGAGAGAGAGATAGGACCAAATGTGTGAGACAGATGTAGGAATGTGAGATTGATCACATCTAAACGTTTCCCAAACTCCAGCTTTTAATACTAAAAACAGGCTCTTAGAGATGTCTGCTGACTGAGCTGTGTGTAGGACCTTCTCATCCTCAGTCTAATTTCATGCTCAGCATTCTTTCTAACAACAGACTGAATAACAGACAGAAGTAAGTCTATTAAGAGTTCATCTGAATATGAGAGGCAAAAAGAGAAATGACACAAACGCTTAACATGAGTCATTGTTAACTGATCATTAGTTGAGATCAGAATTGTTCTGTCTGAAAGTTTTAGTTGACTGCGTAAAAGTTTGACATTTTTAAGTAAAAGGCCAGTTTTGCACCATCTTCTACGCCCATTGTATCAGAGGTCATGCTTTAATGCTGATTTAAGAGCTGTAGACACTTTTAAGATCAAAAACTTTTACAGAGAAAATTAAAGTTTGTATAAAAAGTTAAAAGCTTTAAAATTAGTGATTGAATGCTAATAAAATAAAACCAAACTCTGTTAAATAAAACAATCAGATGATAATCTCTTTAGAAAATAAAACATCATAAAAGCTTTAAAAGATTTTTCCTAATGGCTAATTTTCCTAATTCCATTTTTAATGGTTTACAATATACATATTAAGAAATATATAATGGTTTTCTAAAACTGCTACACTTAGTAAAAAATTGGTTCTTAAATGGGTTCTTAATTAAGGTCAATGGATACAGAACCATAACAGTTCAATCATTCAACTTCAATGCTTGAATGATTTATTGACATTTTATATGGTTCTCTGTGATGGAAATAAAGCTTCAATATCTTTAAAGAACCTTTAAAAGAAGAGTTTTTGCAAATGTTTTATTTTTTGCAAATATGGTTATTTGACATAATAGTAGAACCCTTTTTGGTGCTGTACAGAATAATGATTGTTCCATTATAGTCCAGTTTGAATCCAAATAGCACCAATAAACCATAGTTCATTGACCAGGGAAACTTTATTGGAGCTTATAGGACAATTTTTAAAAAGTTTCTCTGAAGAATCTTAAACAACAGGTTCTCTCAGTCATAGAAAAGAACCATTTCATTTTGCAAATGGTTATCATTGCCTTGACTTTAGAACTTATGAATATAAAACATAACAATATAAACTTGGCTTTAAAATGGCTTAAAACTAATCTTAATATAATAAAAAAAATAATGTGTGAGATTATTGGTCATTTTTTTAAAAAGTGTTGAAGAACCTTTTTTGTGAAGAGTGTAGCAGTCTGTACTGGTGACCATTAAGGAATTAATGTGCCATTACTTGTTTAATGGAGGATGTTTTTCATAATGATAATATATATAGGACACCCCCTATAAATTAGATTAAATTAAACTTTTTGCCAATGTGACACAACAGAATTTGACCTCCACATTTAACCCAGCAGTGAAACACACACACACTAGGCTGTGAGAACAAGTGCCCGAAGTGGTGGGCAGCCTATCTATGAAGAGAAGTTGGGGGTTAGGTGCCTTGCTAAAGGACACTTCAGTCATGACCTGCTTGGGGACCGAACCGGCGACCTTCTGGTCACAAGACCAGATCCATACAAGGACATGGCTGCCCCTGCAGAAAAATGAATGCTATTTTAAGGCCTCTGGAGATCTCTGGAGTGATGGAGCTCCATCCAACCTTCAGGATCAGTTGGAGTGTCCAGAAATAAACATTTAACATCAGAACCTGACCTCCCATAGCTGAATACAATCAAATCCTCACAGCAATGTGGTGTGAAGTCTTTGGCTGTGTGAATGTGTCCAGCAGGTGGACGTGGCCTGGTGGTCAGACATACAGTGTGACTGTGCACAGGCGTGTAGTGTCACTGCTTGTTATAATAGGCTTTAGAGACTGAAAGCTTTCTGTAAATGGACTCAGCGCCGGTGCCTGGCAGCTCTGAGCTGAGAACGGTGTTAAAATCGATCAGCGCTGCCACTGCTGCTCCTTTACAAGCGCCACAATTACAGCTGTGTTCATGCTTTTCAGTCCAGAACCGTGCCGTGTCCACTAATGGCTCTTGAGTCCGGAACCGAGCCTTGAGCAGGTAATGGACTGCGGGATAGGATGCAGTCATTTGTTTTATTCGCTCAAAATGACCAGAGGACCCCCCCCTCCCCACACCTCTTCATGCATCTGTCCATCTGCCCGTCCGTCTGTGTGTCCATCACTCCATGGGAATCACCACTCGACTGGCATAAAGGGAGCAATTTGGTGGCAACTTTGCAGCATCGTAATAGCAGCAGGTCTTTACAGCACAAATTAGGAGCAATTAAACCCTCCAACACACAGCAGGTAGAGCGACATACAGACAAGAGGCTGTTAGAGAGAGAGAGAGAGAGAGAGGGAGGCAGGGAGAGAGTGACAGTGTACAGAGAGCAAGAGAGGAGAGGGAGAGTTAGAAAGAGGGAGATAGAAAGGCACAGGAGAGAGAGAGGGAGAGTGACAGAGAGTACAGAGACAGAGAGGAGAAAGTGCTTGTGAGAGAGAAAAAGAGAGGAGAGAGAAGAGAGAAAGAGCAGAAAAAGTGATCAAGATGGGTAAACAGATAGATAGATAGATAGATAGATAGAGGGAGAGAGAGAGAGAGAGAGAGAGAGAGAGAGAAATAGAGTGAGAGAGACAGAGGAGAGAGAGGGAGAGAGTGACAGATATTACAGAGTGAGAGGGAGAGTACAGATAGAGAAGAAAGAGTAAGAGTGCTTGTGAAAGAGAAAGAAAGAGCAGAAAAAGTGCTCAAAATGGTTAGATAGATAAGTAGATAGACAGACAGACAGACAGACAGACAGAAAGAGAGTGAGTGAGAGAGAGAGAGAGAGAGAGAGAGAGAGAGATTAGGCCTTTCCTTTAGCTTTAATGGTCAGTGCCTTTCCTCTTGCTCGCCCACGCAGCCCCTCAAATGCTGCTTTATTCTGAAGCCATAATTACAGAATGGCTGTATGATGCTGTTATAATGTAACAAAGATTTAATTTCAGAGCATTTTTACCATATTTTATCCACACTGATTAAAGCCATTAGTGGCTCCTGTAGGGGGTGTTTGTTAAGGTGATCCAGAGTTGATTGAATGAAACGAGTCTTTGTGAGCTTTTAATCAGGATGATTCACACATCAGAGACACAAAGTCAAACTAAACTGCACCGAATTTTAATTCAATATGCTTAAAAGCGTAATGGACTGAGCCCCATAACTGACCAATGACTCGGCTCTGGTCATTTAGATAAATGGTGACCTTTATGCACAGAAAGAGAGAGAATTGACTTCACTTTTTAATTCTACTGCCACTCATTTTTAGACTTTATTGAAATAAACTATTCATTTAAATGAACAAGGATGACTCACTGTGAGCCTTAAACCATAACACAAACTCGTGTAGCTGAATGCTGTGTCAGCCATCTTAGAGCAGGATGTGCTGAGCTAGAATCAGTTTTAGTGTTGATGAGCCTCATTAATACAGAATAATCTAATCTAAGATCAGTCTTTTACCAGCCCTGCTGCTGTCTGTACTATCTGTCTGTAGTGGGGAGGTACTTTTATAGTTCACAGTAAGTCATACTAACATAGCAACCATCCAATAACACCATAACAACCACCTAGCAACATCATAGCAGCTATCCAGCAACATCATAACAACCACCTAGCAACATCATAGCCACCAACTAGTACCATATTACCAATACCCTATTAACACCTTATCAACTACATATGAACACCTTAGCAACCTACTGCCAACATCTTAAAAACCACCTATCAACACCTTAGCAATCACGTTAGCAACACCTTAGTAACCAACTACCAACATCTTAGAAACAACCTATCAACACCTTAGCATGTTAGTAACATCTTAGCAACAAGTTAGCAGCCAACTAGCAACAGCTTATCAACCACCTATCAACACTTTAGCAATACCCCAGCAAAGATCTATTGACACCTTAGCAACCAACTACCAACAACTTAGCAATCACCTACACAGTAAATCTGCCAGTGTTAAATCAACACTATTAGAGTTAAATTAACACTGAGGGTGTCAAAATGTAACACTCACAGTGTTAATTTAACTCTAAAAGTGTTGATTTAACACTGGCAGATTTACTGTGTATTAACACCTTAGCAAACACCTACTAACACCTTAGGAACTACCTATTAACACCTTCGCAATCACCTATCAACCAGTGTTGCCAGATCTCTTGATAGAAACAAGCAACCAACTCTATGAAAACAAGCCCAAAATAAGCCCAACTGGCAACCCATCACATTCTGTAAAACCGAAGCCGCTTTTAAACAGTATAAAGGTAAACATTTATTATGACATTATACATAAATAACACCAAAATTATGATAAACACTTTTAATATAACATTTTTGAATAACTTAAATTATTTAATAAATTATTTTAAAAACTTAAATTCTTTGAATAACTTAATCTTTTAAGCTCTGATCAAAAGAAAAGTGCATTTTGCAGCTCCCATCTGAAGTTGGAGCCATTCTTTCAGTGCACTCTTTTTCCCACACTTTATTATATTTTTTCCATATTTTCCCTACTTACTCAAGCTCATTCTTATGCTGCGCCTAGTCACTCTGGGCTTTGCCTGCTGTGTGTTTGGGTGTGTGACTGGTCAACTTGGGCGGGAGTGAAAATCAGGAAATGGGGTCTTGGAAGGGAGAAACTACGTACCACTCGTCTATTGCTTTATTATGGGGAGCTGGGAGATAATCAAAGAGTTTCACTCAGAAAGAAAGTCAAGCCCAAATAAGCAACTTCACAATCAAAAACAAGCCCAAAATAACGCAACCCACGACTCAAGAGATTTGCAAGCAACTTTAGAAAAAAAACAAGCCCAAAGTCGCTTAATATCAACACCTTAGCAGCCACCGATCATCTTAACTAACTAGCATCACCTCAGCAATCACCTATTATCACCTTAGCAATCACCTATTAACACCTTAGCAACCAACTACCAACATTTTAGAAACCACCTATCAACACCTTAGCAAACACCTACTAATACCTTAGCAACCAACTAACAATACCTCAGCAGCCAACTAGAAACAACATAGCAACCACTTTGTATACCAGAGAAACCAATTATTCTATCTGTACTTGTGACGTTTTAATAATTTTTAAAGCTCACAATGGTGCTTGAAAGTTTGTGAAACTTTTAGAATTTTCTATATTTTTGCATAAATATGACCTAATACAGGGGTGTCTAACTTATTATCACAGAGGGCCACATCAGCATAATGATTGGCCTCGAAAGGCGAGATTAACAGTATGAATGTAACAAAATGCAATATAATTTAAAATAAATGAATTACGTTGTTAGATATCTATTTCTGTATTTATTATGTATTCAATATAAGGGGAGCAGGATTATGTCACAACCAACATATGACAGAAGCATAATTTAAAAAAACTATGCTGCCTGTCCATGAACACACACAAGTAGATACAGAGACTTTTCTTCTATTGACGTTATGTTATGTGACGGTATGTTATTTGTTTCTTCTTTACCTGAAAAACACTCACGATCGCTGTCGCTATTTCTGTTGGCAATTCTCCCCACAACTAATACAACCACAAACAGTGCAGACCACTCGCTTAACTCCAACTGAAGGTGCTGGTGTAGTGAGTGTGTGGGGACAAAAGGGAAAAAAACATATATATATATATATATTGCCCATTTTACATAAAATCTCCTTGGAATTGTTTATTATTTTGTAATATTTCCCTTATTTTGTAACAGAATTTAGTGTATTTGTGATGTGTTTCCTTTGTACAGTAATATTGGTTTATTTGAAGCTTTCTTCCCCTTTTTGAATTAGTCACTATGGGGTTGTCTTTTATTTTGAAGTTGGGTGACGGTGTCATCAGTGAAAGTTTTCACTCACTGTTCAGTTCGCGATAAAACGCGCAGAGTACAGCTGGTGTGAGAGGTTCAGAACTCATGACGAGCTGTGTGTGTGTTTATGTGCTCTCATTCTCGCAGAAATAAATTGACTCCAGCTTTAGGAGAGTGTGTCCAGTCTGGTTCCTACTACATCACGGTTACACGGCGCAGAAAAGGAGTTTTAAAAGTGGACGGACTGTAGGTGAGCTAGGCCACCTGAGTTCAAACAGGTCCGCTACTCTGGGACACATTGCAGACGTCACTAACGCATTGAAAGCATGGCTACTGGTGAGATACCACTGAAATGCATTATGGGAGATATCGTTTACGTTCGACGTGCGTTTAAAAGCTGGATACATTACAATTATTGGACAATCATGTACAAGCTCTCGCGGGCCACATAGAATGACATCACAGGCCACGAGTTTGACACATGTGACCTAAAACATAAATTTTTCATACAAGTTCTAAAAGTAGATAAACAGAACCCAGTTAAACAAATGAGACAAAATATATTTGGCCATTTATTTATTGAGGACAATGATCCAATATGACATATCTGTGAGAGGCAAAAGTATGCGAACCTTTGCTTTTAGTATTTGGTGTGATACCCTTTGCAGCAATAACTGCAGCTAAATGTTTCTGGTAACTGTTCTTTAACCATTCGTTGGTAGAACGACTTGTGTGCTTAGGGTTGTTGTCTTGCTGCATGACCCACCTTCTCTTGAGATTCAGTTCATGGACAGATGTCCTGACATTTTACTTTAGAATTATCTGATATAATTCAGAATTCATTGTTTCATCAATGATGGCAACCCATCCTGGCCCAGATGCAGTAAAACACTATACTACCACCATGTTTCACAGATGGCATAAGGTTCTTATGCTGGAATGCAGTGTTTTCCTTTCCTGAAAAGGAGAAACACTCTTGGACATTCAACATTCTTGGAACATTAAAGGTGCGATCAATGATATTTACAACTAAAAAAACAAATATTTGAAAAGTAATTATATATTTTTTTCCACATGATGAGATCAATCAAACTGCTTTATGGTCCCTACAAATTAACCAGTTTATGCTCCACCACATAGGTCCCCTACATGGGGGCAGACATTTTAAAAATAGATTTAATACAGAATATCTAATACATCCAGGCCACTAGGTGTCAGTATAATGTTTGTGTAATAATCTGAAGATTTATTAGAGAAAATTGCTCACTGTGTTAAGAAAATTGTGTATTTTGAATATAAAAAATAGAGAGTAGTAAAATAGTACTAGTAATAATAGCAGTAGTAGTGGAATAGTAAAAGTTGGGATTTTTCCTAAATTTCCTAAACAACTTCTAAGTATAAAAACGATTCCTAAAACATTTGATATAAGTTTAAAAACATACACTAATCTAAAATAGATGTATTCACGTCCCATCTAGATGTTTTATACCTTCTTTCAGAGTGAAAAGTTGAGAAATATACGGTATTGTGCCGTAAAGTCTTTGTAACCCAATTTCAGATTTTAAAGCCATGCATCAGTAAGTGAGACTGTGTTTATAAACTTCAAATATAATTAGAATAAATACAAATAAACATAAATACAGTAAAAACAAACTTGTTTTAATCATTTGTGACCTAGTTTAAAGAATAATTTTCCAGATTTTATCCGATAGATTTGTTATACGGCATCATAATATTTACTGTATGAACTTTATTGGTGTTTATTCTAATATTTTTGTGTGCGTGTGTGTGTGTGTGTGTGTGTGTGTGTGTGTGCGTGCACTGGCCTCTATTATAGGAAGCTCATCCCCATTTGTCCTCCCAACTGGAGATCTACAAATAGCTTTGACCTTCACCAAGGCGATGGACACTCTGCCCTCTAGAGGCCCAAGTGTGTAGTGCAACCAAATGACTGCACTGTGGAAACTGCACTTTTGAATCATTGGCTGATGTAAAGAGTAAGGTCTGTACTGGATTCACCAGAGTACAGTGTTCTCCATGTAGTTACTGCATAATAATCATCATCTCAGAATAAAAGGTAATGGACGGTAACTGGGTCAGATTGTCTTGTCAGTGGGGTGGTTGGTGTAGCTTTTGTTGTAGAACTATCAGATTGTGTTAAAATGAGTGTATTAGAAATGATGTCATGTCCTGACTCCATTTTTACATTTAAAAAAGTTTACTTAAAGATACTAATATGTTGCTTTCTCCTGCAGAACCATGATGGACCTTTAATTTGACATTTCCAATTTTATCCCTGTGTGCTGTACTGAGATCAGTACCAGGTATATAAATAATGACAATAATAATGTAATAATAACATTATCTAATTATACTAAATTATATCATAATATTGGATTAGACATTTGATCAGCAGGTATAAAGAGAGTAGTTACTGCATATGGACTGAATAAGATATAGAATAACAGGCATTAAGGTTTAAGGGATTAAAACAGAACCAGTGTTCACTTTCAGTATTCACAATCTTAGAGAGTTAACTACTTAAATAACAGGAGTATTATTCAGTATTGTAGAGTCTATTTACATAAATTATTGAGTTATTTGGTATGCACTAAGATTCAGTATTTACTATAAATAATTAGGTATCTAGTCTGAGTTATTTGGTATCCACTATGAATTTTCAGTATGCACTATAAAGTATTCAGTAATATTTTCACAAGATTAATGCATTCAGAATTTACTATGAAGTATTCAGTATGTACTGTAAATGTTCATGTATCCAGTTTGAATGATTGAATGTGGTTTATTAATTATTTGACATCCACTATGAATTATTCAGGGTTATTACTTTATTACTGTGTTTATTATTTACTATGAATAATTTGGTGTTCACTATGAATAAACTGGTATCTACTACAAATTATTTGCTATACACTGCAATAAACAACATGCACTACAGTATGCATTAAAATGATTAGATATCCAGTTTGAGTTGTTTGGCTTGCATTAGAAATTATTCAGTATCTAATATGAATTATTTGGTATCCACTATGAATTATTCAGTAAACACAATGAATTGTTCAGTATTATTACATTATTAGTGTATTCAAAATTTACATGAATATTACGATTATATGCTAATATTAATTTTTTCTACTAAAATTATTTGGTATCCACTATGAATTATTCGGTGTTATTATTGCATCATTAGTGGGTTCAGAATGTTATACAGATTATTCAAAATTAACTATGAGTTATTTAAAATTATTATTAAATTATTAGTGTATCCACAATTTACTATGGATATTATGATTATTCAGTATTTCATGAGAATTTTTCAGTATTCACTATAAATGATTTAGCATCCAGTATGAAGTAATCTGTATGTTTGAACTATTCAGTGTTGACTTACTGTGTTTTTATTACTAGAAGTCTGTAAAGCTGCTGTGTGATATCATAAGTTATAAAAAGTTCTACAGAAATAAATTTGATCAATTAATTATTCAGTAAACACTAAAGCATCTACTGTGAAAATGTATAACTTCTGTAGTATTTAAATGACTTAAATGGTGGGTTAATATAAACAAACACAATGTCCTGTTTATGACCTGTAAAGTCTATAAAGTGTGTCTATAAAGTGAGTAGTCTGTTGTAACATCACTGTGCTGAGCTGTATCAGCTCACTGTTTTTTGGTTAAACTGGCTGCACATTATCACAGCACCTACACCTGCAGCTCAGCTCTGGAACACTCTCCCAGGTCTGTTTCTGGCTTTCAATCAAATACACATCAGTGGTCAGGCTCTGCTGAGCTGAAAGCTTGACTGAAGTCCAGATAATCAGTAATAATGAAGCCACTCGGCTGCCCAAGTCATGGGTGGACTCTCTCTGCTCTTGTTTTTGTTCTGAAACAGTTTGCAGCTGCCTGATCCAGCCGGCTCCCCTCTCTTTTCACGCCGTTTGTTTGGCCCCTCTCATATGTGGCTAATAAAATCAAATTAAGTGAACACTATGTTCATTGGGTTTGAGGGTCAATGGCTTCCGTATGGTGTAAATTATTCATGGTGGGAGAGTCTATGGCTTTGAGACAGGTTGAAGTGCATGTATGGGGGGAATCTGTTGTGTGCTGACAGTGTAACGGGATTTAAGGTCCCACTGGGGTTTGACTGGGTGTCTATGAGTCCCCCCTCCTAATCCTACCCCGGGGCAATGGCACAGACTGCAGGTTCCCCCTCTTTTATAAGGACGGCCGTTTGAATAGGTCTGATTATCTTTCATAAGCTGCACAACCAGCAGCCTCGGCAGATGACACTGTTAAAGCCATCATGAGCTGAGAGGCTGCTGATGTATTAAGCGTTAAGTGCGTGGAGGGCGTATTAAAGGTTTAAGTGCTTTACAGATTTGATTTAACTGGATTAAAGATGAGAAAATAGGCTGTTAGACCTATGAAATCATGCTTTTGACATATTTAGAGATAGCCTATAGCCTACTTGTTTGAAATAAAAGAACCCCAAAGCCTTGCCTGCAGGCAAATCTGTTGCTGCTTTCTTTTAAAAGCTGTGGATGCACATTATAAGGCTTCATGTGTTCAAGCAATACATAAATAAGCCCTATTATACACTAAAGGGGACATTGTGAAAATGTTTTATGTTTCTGTTGTAATCAGTTAACATGCAAGTATGATTCAAGTGCCAAATTGTCTTTCACTGCACAACTAATCTGTAAAAACAGCTAATTTAGCATTTATTGTTTTTGTGATGCCACAAAATGCAACTTATTTGCTTTCGTAGATCTGTTGTTCTGGCTATAGAAGTCTAGCTCCACCCATTTGCACTGAAGTTATAAGTAGTGTTTCATCCTGGACTGCTTTTACAGTCAGGTGTAATAAAGGATACCTAACCAGAGCCAAGCTCATTTACATATATTGGTCTTAAAGGCACAGCAACAGTCATTCTATGAGATAAAGAGAGATTGGAAAATGTTCATTTGTAATTGTTTTTATTATATGCATTCATAAAAATAGCATACATTGGGAAATATAATATGTAAGATATGTACCCTTTAAACCAAGTGTCAGTCAGACAGGATTCGTTCATTTAGTGCCACTGAATGCCTGCCTGAAAATAATGAACACATTTTTGCATATAAATGAACTTTAGCAGCTGCTTGTAATCCACCAGTCAAAGTCATGTCTAATGTCTCTGTATTATTTTTAAAAGTCTATTTATCTGTGCAGTGTTCATTGATGCAGACAAATGCTAATATCAGAATGAATATTAATATAAATGGCATTACTACAGTAATCAGTGATGGTTTGATGTTCTGTTTGTGCATGTGCTGGTTCAACCCTTTCTAAACCTCACCTCATTTCAGCGTAGTTACATTATATTGCCTGTATTCAAACATATTGCCTTACAAACATGATCACAGTTATTGATCAGATAAATGGATTTAATGAATGAGATTAGACGGCTCAGTCTTTTACACAGTGCTCTATTTAAGCTGTTTTATTTAACTTTTCAGTCTGATCATAATTAAAACAGTGAATCATGCACAATTAAAAATAATAATAAACAAATTAATACATTAATAATACAACAGGGTAAAACAGCATCCACATCCATAACACAATCAGAAAGAATTAAAAGCTACATTATATCAGGAGCATTTCAGAACACCTAAAACAATAATTATATGAATCTATTATTGACAAAATAGACCAAAACAGTACATAATAGCAACAGCAGCAGCAGCAGCAACAACAACAACAACAACAACAACAACAACAACAACAACAACAATGATGATAATGAATAAAAAGAAAAAAATAATATAGAAAAAAATAGGAAAAATAGGAAAAACAGTAAAAGTAAATATGATATATAATAAAAATTATATAATAATGTAATAAAATTAATACTAATAACAAAAACACACACACACACACACACACACACACACACACACACACACACACATATATATATATGATATTGATAGATAGATAGATAGATAGATAGATAGATAAATAGATAGATAAATAGATAGATAGATAGATAGATAAAATAAATAAAATGCTTGTGTATTTGTGTGTAAATTTAAGATAATTGTAAAAAGATCAAAACATTTAAATAAACCATAATAAACATTATTACAATGCATAAACAAACTACATATATTGAACTGCTCAGAATATTTTTTTAGGCACATTAAATATATTGAAAATCAGATGGGATCAGATGGTTCTGCTCAGACACACACACAGTACATCTGTGTGTAATATTGATATATTTTTAATGATGCTTTATTAATGTTACCATTTATTTATATAAATACAAATAGAAAAAAAATTCCAGGTGTGCACCTTTAACAGCTGGCTTACTTCTCTGAGCAAAATGAATAATTAGTATATAAATAGGTCATTACCTGCTCTACGAGAGAGAATAAAACAGGAGTAAATGTGGGGCACCGGCCCTTTAAGTCTACAGGAGGGAGAGTGGTGGTAGTTTCTCTTTCAGGAATGCTCTATTATGACCCAGCTATTGTACTTCAGAGCAGCCAATTCACACTGAACAAGAAGCTCTCACACAGCCCTGCTGTCAGAGGAGAAATGTATCTAATATGACCCCCATTAATGCCATGCCCGCTAATTTGACTGTGACCTCCAATTAATGGGTATAGGAGATAGCTGCTAATATTCTACTCTGAGACACTGTAAACATTTAGGTATTCAGACCCCAGATCCTAAAAACCAACTTGTTCTAATTAACAGTATTATACACAAAACAACAAAACTAAACAGAGAGCAAATATACCTCAAACATTCGTCAAATGTATCTCAAATGTGCCTTAAATATTTCTCAAATATGCAATGTACCTTACCTCAAATGTACCTTAAACAGCCCGCAAACATATCTCAAATGTACCTCAAATATCTCAAATGTACCTCAAGCGCACCTCAAATGTTCCTCAAATGAACTTCAAATATTAACCTTAAACTCACTAAACAGCCATACTTTATATAACAGATATACTCAAGACTTTTCCAGATTAATTTCAGATAAGCTACACTTGACTCTTTTCCCTATTAAACCCTACTTGAGTTTTTTCCAGATGAAACCCAGGATAACATACTGTATATCTTTTCCTGATTAAGCCAATTGAATAGTCCTTTTTCCAGATTCAAACCAATCATATCTGTATTGAAGTCTTTTCCAGAGCAATATTTTCTTCATTTTTCTCCAGACTAAACCCAGGATAATAGTTGTACTTGAATTTCTTCAAGATTAAACCCAGAAAACAGTTACTTAGTCTTTTCCAGATTAAAATAAATGATATCAGTTCTACTTTCCAGACAAAGTGAACAGTTTTTCTGCAGTCTTTTTCAGATTAAACTTAAGGAAACTATTATTGAGTCTGCTCTAGATTTAGCAGCCTTTTCCAGCATTTGCAGTGAAGATGTTCAAAAGAAATAAAATATAGCATGTAAGGTATTTATGAAATCTTGTTCTAGCAGAGTGAATATTTACCCTCTGAATGTGATGATCATGCTCAGGATAAACACTGTGTGAAGTGTTGGATTAACTCAGATTAAACTAAAGAGACTGAGGAGGATAAAGTGCTGAATTGTTCTTCGTGAGGAAAGTGGAGATAAAGCTGGCTGAGTAAGAGTGGCTGATAGATGAGCTGCAGAATGCTTAATATCATATTGTGTATGTGAATTGGCTTTTGATGTGAATCCATTGGTTATGGTACAGAAGCGATTGAGAATTGGCCCTTTTTCTCCCCGTTTTGCCATAAAAAGCTTTGACATACGCCTCAAAAGGGGGTTTGTCTTCCTCTATGGAAGTTAGTTTCCAATTCAGTGGACTTTTTGCTCTGTGAGAAATGCTGGGTCAAACTAATGAATTTAATGAACTCTGCCGGACACAAAGGAGCGTTTTGGCATTTGAACTTTCCCAAAAGCAGACGGGCAGGTCAGCAAACTCTTTCATGCCGTTTGTACACAAATGTGACAGAATGTTTAGAATGAGTCTCTCTTCAGCGTCCAGCTCCTGACAAGCCTGTTCAAAGTGTCCAGGCCCGCGGCCGCCGCTCTCTCGCCCATTGTCCAGCCTTTCTCAGGCAGTTCCTCTCTCACTCCCCAACACACTCCCTAACAACAACAGGCAAAGAATGCAGCTTTCACACACACACACACACACACACACACACACACACATATAGCATTTTACTCTTCCTTATCATCACATCACTCTCTCTCTTTCTCTCTCTCTCTCTCCACCCATAGTAATGGATGGGTGGGGAGAATTCTAAAAAAAAAACAGACTTGAAGTACAGCTTCAGAAGTCTATGCTAAACACAGAGACAAGACAAGTAAAGAAAGAGAACTAAATAGAGATACAAATAGAGAAAGAGGGCAAGCAAGAGAGATGCAGAGAGAGAGAAAGAGAGGAATACAGAGAGAAATAGGGAAAGAGATAGATGCAGAAAGAGGGATACAGAGAGAAAAAGGGAAAGAGAGAGATGCAGAAAGAGAGGTATACATAGAGAAATAGGGAAATAGATGCAGAGAGGGACACAGAGAGAAAAAGAGAAAGAGAGAAATAGGGAAAGAGATAGATGTAGAAAGAGAGGGATATAAAGAGAAATAGGGAAATAAAGAGATGCAGAGAGGGATAAAGAGAGAAATAGGGAAATAGAGAGATGCAGAGAGAAATAGGGAAAGAGATAGATGCAGAAAGAGAGGGATACAGAGAGAAATGGGGAAAGAGAGAAATGCAGATGCAGGGATACAGAGGGAAAGATACAGACAGTCAGAAATTCAGAGATAGGGAGTGAGTGAGAAAGAAAGATGGAGAGAGAGCTAGAGAGAGAGATACAGAAAGAGATGCTGAGAGAGAGAAAGAAATATGCAGAGAGAGAGAGAGCTCCTGATGTGTGTTTGTGCTGAATCAACATCTGTAGTTCAGCTTACCTGTGTCGTACTGAATGATGAACACTTCTCTGAGACTGTCTGAGCTCTCAGATTCTGTCTCTGTGATGGTACAGTTTTTAATCTGTGAAAATCTGAGTGTTAATCTTAGTTAAAGTTAATCTGAGATCATTTCTTAGATTTTAATTTAGTAACGTAATTTAGTGTCTGAATATACATCAACTTGGCATTGCCTCTAATACTAAAACCTGATTAATAATAAATGTTGATCAGTATGGCTTATGGGTCTTTTAGAAATCCAGAAATTTTTAGAATATTTCATTTCAAGTTTGATTAAATTGTACATATAAATACTGTGTTTCTCTCAGTTTACTTCAGCACATGCAACCATCATGAGGAAGACTGCTGACTTCACAGTTGTTCAGAAGATGATCATCGACAACCTCCACAAGGAGGGTTAAGACACAGTAGGTCAATGCTGAAAAGGTTGGCTGTTCACAGAGTGCTATACATGTATATAATAATAAAAAGATTTCTGGAAGTACAAAGTGTGGTAGGAAAGGTGTACAGGCAATAGGGATGACCAAAG
The DNA here is from genome assembly GCA_036984385.1 of Crenuchus spilurus. NCBI lineage: Eukaryota > Metazoa > Chordata > Actinopteri > Characiformes > Crenuchidae > Crenuchus > Crenuchus spilurus. Next base: position 27,935 of record BRDA01044441.1, read on the forward strand.
CTCTTAGATGATAGTCAAGAACAGTCAATCCAAGAATTTGGACTGAGGCATCAAAACTACCTTGTACAGACATCTCCAGGAAAGGGGCTACAACTGTGACTTTCCTAATATCAAACCACTCCTGAACCAGAAACAAAATGTCTTACCTGGGCTAAGAAGAAAAAGAGTTTGACTGATGTTAGTGCTCCAAATTCCTCTTTTCCAATGAAAGTCAGTTTTGCATTTCATTTGGAAATCAAGCTCCTAGAGTCTGGAGGAAGAGTGTAGAGACATAGATGGTGTCTGAAGTCCAGTATGAAGTTTCTGTGATGGTTTGAGGTACTATGCTATCTCCTGGTGTTGGTCCACTGTGTTTTATCAAGTCCAAAGTCAACGCAGTTATGTACCAGGAGATTTTAGAGCACTTCATGATTCCATCTGCTGACAAGCTTTATGGAGATGCTGTTTCTCTTTTCCTGCATCTGCCCAGAGTGCCAAATCTACTACTGACCACGATGTTACTGTATTGATTAGCCAGACAGCTCTCTGGACCTGAGCTGTATAGATAATCTATGAGGCATTGTCAAGAGTAAGCCGAGGAACACCAGACCCATCAATATAAATGAGCTGAAGGCCGATATCAAAGCAACTTTCACACAAAGAAAATGAAGTACAGATTTGTACTTAAGAGTGTACAAAGGTTGTCGCTTGTACCTTATTGAGATACATTAGAGTACTATTCCATTGTTGTACTCATGGTTTTTGTACCAGTTAAGGTACTATTCTGTACCCAAAGAGTCTAAAATGTACCTTTGAGGGTACATTTAAGAAAAGTTCCTTTGAGTACAAGACGGTACTTATATCATTCGTCTTTTTTAGTGTATGGGCTTCAGTAAGTTCTCAGTACTGCCAGCTGATTGCCTCCATACCACACAGCATTGATGCCATAATCCATAGTAAAAGAGCCTCAACCAAGAGTGTATAAATGAATTTACTGGTTTTCTTTGTTTTCTTATGAAATATTCAAATAATTTGAGATTCTGGATTCTGTCAGTCAACATTAAAACAAAAAAGCTTTAAAATATGTCACGTTGTGTGTAAAGAATATAAAATATACTACAGTTCACGTTTTTAAATATATGTATACTGTATGTGTGTGTGTGTGTGTGTGTGTGTGTTTCTGGTTGTTGATCACACCATTCAAGTGGCAATTAATGAAGATTAACGAGTCTCTGCCAACATCATGTTAATACAGAGACTTTAATTGAGCTCTTTATCCGTCAGTGTTGTAACAGAGTTAGTGTGTGTGGGGGGAGCTATTAGGGTGGTGGTGGTAGTGGTGGTGGTGGTGAGGGTCTCTGGCGTGAGAGCCTGTACTGGAACAGTGTGGAGAAAGGCAGCACTGTCGACACACACTGAGAAATACACACACGGGGTAATGAATAAGAAATCCCTCTGAAAAAAAGAGAAGAAATCAATTTGCATGTGCAAGGAAAGCCCCCTGAATCATTTTCATAACCCAATATCCCCTTTTCTTCCCAAATCTCTATGGAGCGCTTTGTGTTTTGGAGCTGCCTTTTGTTTAACTTCTCGTTTGATTTTTTCCCCCCTCATTCATTCTTTCGTCTGACTTTTCTTCACCCCCCCCACACACACTGCCCCCCCAACTCCCTCATCCTAATGACCAAGGGTGACCAGTCTCACTCATTCTCCCACTCTCTGTGCTCTGAATCTGTGCCTGAGTGCCTGTGTGACTGTATTTCTGTATTCAGCTCTTTGCTGGGACACATAACATGAACAATTTTCATATTTTGAATGATATGAGCTGATCCTCGATAGTGTTTTGAATTATTTATAGCTAAAATAAAATCAACATATATGCCAGAATTTTTATGTAATGAATGCAAAATAATAGCATCCAGTACAAGCACTTTTCTACATAGTTTAGTTTTTAATTTATTCACTTTCACAATTTAACATCATTTCATAAAAAATCCACTTTCCTTAAATGTAGCCAATCAAGTTTTTAATTTACTTTCTGAATTTAACACATTTTTGAAAAATCTATAGTGCTATATAATGTTCCATAACATTTCAATATGTTTTATTCTCCAAAATGTTAAATTCAGTTAATACAGTGCAAAAATTCATTAACAAAGTTTTGCAAACAGAACTGAATGCAAGACTGTAATTTAATTCAGTTTAAGCCATTAAAAATAAGAAACTATTATGAAAATATAAAATTAATACATCAAAAATGTTTTAGAAATGTTTTGATCTCTATTATATTCTTATGATGCAGTTAAGTTTAGATAATATTGAGTTTAAACTTGACTGTGAATGGAGTGAGGTTCCTCAAGGCCCCGTCTTAGGCCCATTTAATTTGTGAATGTAACAGTATAGGATTCTGTTCCTGACATTTACATGTATTATACTGTTCAAAAAGTCTACTAATCAGCTCTATTCTCCTGGAAAAATCCAGAACCTTTACTGGATTTAACAACAATGATGGACCTTTAGGTCTACATTTATATTGTTGGTATTTTGGGTGGCCAGTGTTGTACCTGTTATCTAGATGGTGCTTCACCAGTAGACATAGCCATAGTCAGTTATGAGTGGAGAAATAGCCCACCAGGACACTTTTACAAGCCTGTGTGTGTGTTGGAGTGTGAGTGTGTGTGATGACGTCAGTCTGCTGAGGCTCTGTGCTCGGGGTGTAAAATTTGTTGGGTGTGTTTTTGTGAGGCAGAGTGCTGGACGGGTCACTGGGCATTAGCGCAGGCTCCCAGCCTTTCTGCAGATGCGCTCTATTGAGACGGGTGACACGCGGCGGGACACGGCCCACAGGAAGGACCATTGACACCCCCTGTATACACACACATACACATACAGAGACACACACGCACACACACACTCATACACTGTTTAAAGCTGCTTTCAGTCTGTACACTCAGAAAAAAATTATATATTATATAAATGATCCAAATGTTCTAAAATGTAATCTAAATTAATGTTGCCATGCTGTTCATCAGTTTTTATTTTAGTACTGATTTTTAATGTATTGTTTACATGTAAAGATTGGTCATTCATTTTATATTGTGTTTAAACCCCCAACCACTAGATGGCAGTGTTGTACTCTATCTTCAGCCATTAGACTAGTCTAGTATGATGTAAATCTAAAATTGGGTTAATTAAACATAGCACTATATGACCTTGCATACAGTATCACAATATATGACAATATCACTATCATATTACTTGGGGTTTTGGGTTCAAGTCTCGGTTGCAATTAGTTGCTGCTTCTCACCAGCGTATGTGGTTGAGTTCTAAGTACAGTATGTAAAAAGGTCCTTGGGTATTAGAAAGGTGCTATATAAGTCTTACAATTAATTAATTCATATTAAATCACAAGGATCTTGCCAACACACAATACTAGTCAATTCTGCTTCTGATATATTTACACTCAAATTGACTTTTCATAATTCTCATAATGTAGATTTTCCACTTTTCTGCACATTGTATTGCACCATATCTATTCATTTCCTACACTGAATGCATTTGAGAAAACAAACCAAAAGATGCTGTATTTTATGTGACACAATATGCCAAATTACCTGATATTTTTATGTTTATTATTCCTTATATGCTACTCTAATTTAAACAGCCAGACTAACAGATGACCAGTACTTTCTTTAAGTTCCAGTATATGCCTTATTTAATCTTTACTGGAACCGCATTCAATTTAAGAGTTAATTTGTAAGTTCTTTAAGAAATTCTATTTAAATAATATTTATTGATCTCTTTAAACTGTATTTTTTATTTTTTGTTTAGCCAAATAATTGTGTTTTTATATGCTATCTAATGTTCATACAATAAACACAAAATGTTGATTTTGTCTTGTAAAAGAGTCCTGGAAATGATGACTTACTGCTGAAAACGAAAAAATGTAGACACTTTTAGATCCCTTTTAGTAATCATTTATTTCAGGCTGCACAGCACTAAAGGAACTTTATGTAGGGTTCAGATTTTTTCCACCATAGGGCGCCATCAGCAGCACAGAAAGCACTGTCATCAGTTCTATTTGTTTGGGACTCAAATGTCAGAAAAATCAACATTTATTGGAATTCAAGATAATACATGGTTTATTTGAAGCAGAATTTCATAAGCAGCTCAAAATAGACAGAGATTAACAAACTGAAGAGTTTCAGCTTTCATATGACTCCTCCCTTTTGTGAGGATCTTTGAAAGAAAATCATGAAGCTCTGAATGTGAGAAGGAGATGCAATAAAGTGCTATGGAAGAACATTTAATTACATTTTCTTTATGACTTAATTGGATGAACCAATTAATTCTAAAGTATTTCCAACTTATTTTGTATTATTTTTCATATGCTCAGAATCAACAGGCCACGAATGACAGCCGCCCCAGAAACCCGATCGGGCCGAATAATGCCCCATTTGTACCCAGTTTGTCTGACATAACAAGAGCGGCCTGCTTTGCCCGTGACAGGCCGTCACTAGGGACGACGGGTTATTATAAACGAGTGCGGCGCCCTGCGGGTGCCACTCCCACACACTGACCACAGAGTGAGAAAATACAACACAACAGAGACCACAGAGAGAGAGTGTGGAGCTTTCCTAAAAGAGAAACAGTTAAAAGAGTTTAAAAAAGGCTGCGGAAACACTGCAGACAAAAGTGACAATAGTAAATGAGACATTGTGTCCTCATTGTAAATGAATGCATTGTGTAGGCCTGATTTCTCCAACAGTAATGACAGTAATGAAGCACAGGGACCATAAGCGTTTCACTATGTTTTAGCTTTAACTTTAGGGAAAGTTAATATACAATAGTGCCAAACTGGTTCATTAAGATCACAAAACTATAATACTGCCACATTTCTGAACTCAAATATTACATCATAATTTAATTTAAAAAGTTGTCATTTATTTCACATTCAATAGACATAAAGCATATTTCATGCCTGTTTTTGTTTTAATGTTGATCAGTGTCCAGAGTCTGAAATTATTAGAACATTTCATTTGGAGTATTTGAATAAATTACTATTCAAACAGTATCAACTTTAGAACAAAAAGCTTTGAAATATGTCACTTTACATGTAATGAATAGAAAATATATGACAGTTTAGCTTTTTGAATTAAATTATGAACATAGAATGGCATTTCTCTACACATTTAATGAACTGGTGACAAAATGTAACTTCTTTAGTTTATGTAATTTATTTATTTTTTTGTCAGTATGATTTGCACACAATGGAATTTACACATTTAATCACACACACATTTAATCCATCAGTGCAGTGAACACACTAGGCTGTGAGAACGGTACGAAGCAATAGGCAGCCCTATCCACAGCGCCCAGGGAGCAGTTGGGGGTTAGGTGTCTTGCTGAAAGGCACTTCAGTCATGACCTGCCCCAGGGATCGAACCAGTGATTTTTCGGTCACAAGACCAGATCCCTAACCACCAGGTCGTGGCTGCCCCCCACCAAAAGAGAACTGGAGGCTAACATTGATAACAAATAGGGGTGTCCCGATACAGCTTTTTCACTTCCGATACGATACCGATATGGCAACCTTGAGGAATGGCCAATACCGATATCGTCCGATAACCATATCAACACAAATTATACACTTTTATTACTTATTTTGTACTGTAAATAAAAAAAGTCTTGAACGAGTGATATTTTTCAAACAGAAAACAATATTCAACAACATCATGTATGAGAAAAACTGACCCATTTATTATTACCCAATGGGTAACATCAATTATAAACTTAAACAAGAATATTCAACTGAATAAGATTAAAATAAATAAATTAGAAGACCCTGAAAAATAACCTCAATAAATCCAACAAAATAAAATATACTTTTAAAGCGCAAAACAACAATGCAAGGTCACTTATTTTTTTCTGTTCTTAGTCTTGACTAAAACAATAGTGTAAACAAAATAAACACATAATTCTTTTAACTTATTTAATTAGTCAGTTAACTAACTATGGCTCAGTCTCTGATGTCTGCAGTCCAAGCATGATATGCAGATTTTTTTTAGGAAGATGAGCATTTCAGCATCCTGAGCTGTCAGCTTGCTCCTGTGCTCCTTAATGATAATAGATGCTGAGCTAAAGAGCCTTTCGCACTCGACACTTGTGCAAGGAGCACAGAGGAACTTGGCAGCTGTTGCTGACAGGGTGGGAAATCGTGCTTGGTTGGCTCTCCAGTAATGTAAAGGATTGTTCTTACGTTCAATAGGAGCCTCACAGAGGTAGCTCTCCATTTCAATGATTGCCCCTGGTGATCTGCTCAGAAGGACCTGTTGCTGTGCTGCTCTCCTCCAGTATCTCATCGAAGATACATCGTTACAGATTTTGCACTCGGCTGTAACGTCTTTTTCAGATTTGACCGAAAAATACTGCCACGCTGCCGACATCGCTGCTCTTTTTGGCTACTTTCACGTTAGCCCGCTGTTGTTGTGATCACATGGGCTCTGCATGCTGGATCCATTTGCGGCTGGATATAAACGCTGGAGTGGAGTAAGCGGACTACGGGATTGAACTGCTTATATCGGAGTGCTTTTATCAGAGATTTTTTATGCTGGCAGATAAAATCCGATAATGTTTTTATGGCTGTTATTGGACCTGTATCCGATATCAATATCGGATCGGGACACCCCTACTAACAAAGTTTGTTAAACACTATTAATCACTAGAATATGAGATATTAGTCCATAAACAACCTCAATAAACACTATTAATCACTAGAATAGGAGATATTAGTCCATAA
>BRDA01044443.1:0-13403 GCA_036984385.1 Crenuchus spilurus
TATATATATATATATATATATATATATATATATATATATATATATATATATATATATATATATATATATTTCTTCTTCAAAAGGGACAACTAGAGCATTAGTATGGATTCTTGTTCTAGAAATACAGCCATATTTTGTATTTTCAGTGGTTTTGATAGTTTCCTGTTCTTTAAGTAAAACTGGGTGCTCACTCACACCTGATTGTCATCCCATTGATTGAAAACACCTGACTCTAATTACACCTTCGAATTAGCTGCTGATCCTAAAGGTTCACATACTTTTGCCTCTCACAAATATGGATAATTTTCCTCAATAAATAAATGACCAAGTATAATATTTTGTCTCATTTGTTTAACTGGGTTCTTTTTATCTACTTTTAGGACTTATGTGACAATCTGATGATGTCTTAGGTCATATTTATGCAGAAATATAGAAAATTCTAAAGGGTTCACAACCTTTCAAGCACCACTGTACATGACTTTTTTCTGATGTGTTTGTCCTTTAGTATTAAACAGTTTTATTATCTAACAAGCTGTTGTTGTTTTGTAAATCAACTCTTTTCTGAGTGGCCGACCTGCATTGTGCCTCATTTCAAAACCAGTGTATGAAAAAGTGTGAATGACAGATTAAATTGTTGGGCAAATGGATTTTACAGGGACAAAAATACTTTAAACTGTTATCTATAAAAAGGTTGAAACAGTTTCTATATCAGTGAAATACTGCAAATACAGCCAAAGCACAAAATTTTGCATCTCTTTTCTGGGTGAAATTTCCCATGTTTTCCCCATATCTGTTTTGACAATCTCAAATAATACAGGATTCATATAATAATCTCCAACAATACAAAATGTGTTTTAAGCAAGACAGTGGATTTTCATTAGATATTAAAAGAGTGGAGGTGAAAGATTTGAGAGTGATGATGTGTATTAGTGAGTGGAAGAAACAAAGCATGAAGAAGAAAGAGAACAAACTTGCTCTTGGTAGTGTAATTCAGATTGACTAATAAACATGTATGAAAAGGAGTGTGAATGTTGATTTGTGCTATGACAATCAGTGATGTGTTGCATCTGTAATATTCACTGTTATTTTCCTCTACTGTGTTTAATAAGTGAATTATTTCCTCTGAATTAAATTACTTCAGTGCACTAAATCTCAGCTAAACAATCTGATTTGAGTTCCTGTTCTAAATCTGTCTTACCTCATTTTTAGAACAGGAACGGCTGCGAATATGGATTTGAATCCTCTGTGATTAGCTTTTACTGTTTCAGACATATCAGACAATACCTCCAACACCATCTAGTAGAACCATTTGGGTCAGACTATCATTTAAATATGATTGTTGCTATTAGATTAAAGGGACATTGTCTCATTGATTATAATGATATGAGAGCGAGTGTATGGTTCACCATTATTAGCAGTGAATATGATAAGCCTTTAGGCATTAAGAGTGAGTCATTGCTAACTAGATTTAGGCCAATTAAGGATATGTAATGGTCGTCTACATTGGCAAAGAATGATCTTACATGATCTCATTCTGTCAGGCTTTTGCACTGTAAAATGGCTATGAAGTTAAAATAGTATGTTTCTGTTGACTGAACTGTTTTTATTATGTAACACGGACCTTCCATGTTGTTATGAAGTACACCTGTTCAGTTCTTTTTAACACTTTCCTGACAGAGGTACACATAGGGCATTGTATGAAAAATAAGCTTTTTTATATATATTGTATTTAACTAACTACTAGGCTTACTGTAGATTTGTCAGCAAAAATGTTAGCTTGTGCCAGAAATTTCTGTAAGTCTTTAGGCAACACTGTATCATTCTTCTTTACCTCATTCTGCACTGTACTCTTGCAGTCATGTTTACAAGATGACCACATCTAGGGAGAGTAGCAACAGTGCTAAACTTTCTCCATTTGTATCCTGTCTTGCCATGGATATATGAACATCAACGCTTTTAGCGATACCTTTTAACCCTTTCCAGCTTCATGCAAGTCAACAATTCTTGAACGTAGGGCTCCACTGTGAATGTGAATGTTGTGTTCAATAAAAACATAACATTTTTGTGTTCATGAAAACAATTTTTGTGCAGTATTGTATTAGTTTTGTCAAACTGTCTATTATTATGACTTACATGAAGATCAGAACACATTTATTAACCAATTTATGCAGAAACCCATGTAAGCCCAAAGGATTCACATACTTTTTCTTTCAACTGTATTTTGCAAAATGGTTTAATTACTAATTTTATTTAGCCATATGTTTTATTTTGTTCAGATTTTGACAATAATCATTTTGGTGCATCCCTACTTAAAATACAGACAATAAATAAAAAATAATATAATTAGATTAGATTATTATAATTAAGGTGGATGTCTCACCAAGCCCAACATGCACAAGCACACACACTAGCACCATCAGTCAGTATAAAATAAGGTGAGATTTTAGCAGTAAAGCACTTATTCAATGGAGATAGCAGGCCTTTTATGGCTAATCAGCAGCTACAATGACAACATATTTTCTTTCTTTCAGATTTCTCTTTAGGTTTTCTTAGTAATGGTAATTCAGCATAAAAAATGAAACAACGCTTCTGCCTTTCTGGATATCCAGAACCAGTTTTCAGACCTGTTGAGTTTATAGCACTAATGCTGCTAGTGGTATGCAATTGAAACGTTGCATAGTCTAAAAACCACCATTTAGTTTTGTGCTGATCTGAAGCTGACCAGTGACTGGAGCAGAAAACAATTGACCTCACACAATGATTTTATAGATCAGAACTGTGAATTCATTAAAAACAAATGCACACACTTAAATGTAATGGCTTGGTAGTTAGCAAGTTTGCCTCTCGTTAACATCTGAGGTTTGAGTCCCCATCTAAATGTAGTTTCCATGTCATCTGGGTGGGTTTTCTCAGTTGTCTTCAATGTCCTCCCACAGTTAAAAACATGGAGGTCAGGTGAATTGTGTACTCTTAATTGCCCTGGGTTGTGTGTGTGCCCAGCGATGGATTAGTTCCCTGTCCTGAGTTTAGGTAAGATATTGAAATTAATTTTTTTGCAAATTTAATTGATTACATTTCCATTTATTTACATTATTATTATTTCCCTTAAAACAAAAATAAGATTTAGCTGACTATAACCACAAGTGTCTTTTGCATATTATTTATTATTTATTACATATTATGCTACTGTTAGCCTGGTTGTTAGTTTTGCCATCAAATGTAATTAATCTAAACACTTTTGTCCAAAAGCTGGAGTGATAATACAGACTGTGAGAGATACTGAATATGAGGAATGTGATATAATGTATCTGAATAGATGCTTTGAATAATAAATCATTTTAAATAATGTAAAAGCTCTTTCCGACCTCAGAATGACGAGTTTGTATTCATAAAGCATGTCGGAGGTGCTCTTCTGATCTCTGATCCGATATGGTTGCAATGCTCCCTCTAGCATTCACTCTTTTGCATGTCTGCAGGACTAATGAATCAACCAAACACAGGGCCTGATAAGAGGCAGGTCCAAATTAAGAAGCACTGTATGCATGCTGTGAGAAAACAAGCCTGATTCTTATCTGAAATGAGAGCGAGAGAGAGAGAGAGAGAGAGAGAGAGAGAGAGAGAGAGAGAGAGAGAAGTTGAAGTAGTCAGAGAAGGGTAATACATAGCCTTCAGACAGTGACTAACAATAAAGAAGAAACTGTAAACGCATCCATGCAAACTGCAGACAGAGGCGGAGGGCAGAAAACAGATGGACACAGTAGTAGTCATCTCTGCTTTAAAAGGCCAGCGGCACATCACTGCTCAGCCTGACCGCTCTGAATGTGACAAGTAAAGTGTTACATCTCCACGACTCTGTCCATCGCCTTGAACCTGCAGCATGTAGCGTGAAACCATCCAGTGACCTCGTTAGTCTTGTAGGCCTGTTCTAGCCCTGAAATGGAACATGTGTGTGAGTGTAAGTGCACAGTTGTGTAGCGATCCACCTGAGGCTGGGCATGCTCCGAACCCACGCGTGAGAGAAAGTGCACTTGACAGTAATGTAAACATCCCTCAAATGGGAATCATAAGAGGGAGAGAGAAAGGGATGAGGAAGCTGTGAAAATAACAAATGACAATGCAGCTGCTTTTTAAAGAAGGGGGTTAAGGTGTACTTTAAATATGCAGTCTTGTGCAGGATCACTTTGAAGTCCTTAGTACACATGCAGTATCAACATGTGACCTGCGAAGTATTTCACAAAGCCAGATTTCTCTTAGCCAGATAGATTTTGCCCGATGTTAAACCTATCCAATAGAAGAGATATGGGACATTCTTTTTTGGAAACTCAACATTGGGCTTTAACTACCTGGTTAACTTAAAGGCACAGTATGTAGTTTCCAGTGACATCTAGTGGTTAATTTTCCATATTGCAACCAACTGAAAACTATTTCCACAGCCCCCCCTCCTTCCAAACACAAAGAAGTCTCTACGGTGGCAAAATCTTTGATACTCCCGAACGCGATGTCTAATAGCTGCTTTAGAGCTAGTGATATGTCAAGTGGTAAGATAAATTTTAATTAGAAATTTAGGAAATGTAATATGTAAAATTGTCATAGCTGCAATGCAGACGAAATATTTTCTGCACTTCAAGTAAGGTAAACATCAAACCTTTTTTTTTTTTTTATGGCAAGACGGCGGCATGCATTTGCACAGCGGCTTCTCACACTCCTAGCATACCCAGTTTTAGTAGTTTTTATGTCGGTTTACCTCAGTTCTGATATTGATTTCACACGCCCTAGGTGACTGAGTTACAGTCGAACCGAACTCATTCAGATAAGAGACATTTTAGCCACAGAAGCAGCAACTTTGGATAATAACGTTCGGGCTGAGCTGGGCAGACTATGGCTTCTCCGGGCACCGGCACGCTGGAGTGGAACACAGGCAAGGAGGAGGAGACGAGACCGGTGGCAGAAGAGGGGGTAAACAGGGTGGCATGCTAGCCAGGCTAACGCTAATTGTCCCCCGATTCCATCTCTTTTCCTCTCCAACGTCCGCTCTCTGGACAACAAGCTGAACCTCCTGCGGCTAAGGATGAATGTTTCTGAGGACATGAGGAACTGCGCGGTGATTTGTCTCACAGAAACATGGCTGAACCAGAGCATGCTGGACTTCGCCTTCCAGCTCGCCGGCCAGCAGCTTTTCCGAGCGGACCATAACCAGCAGTCCGGGAAAACCAGAGGGGGCAGCTGAAAAATCTACGTCAGTGAAGGTTGGTGTACAAACTGTGTGTTGGTAAACAGCCACTGTCTGAGGCGAGCATAAGAATGTTCCACCATCTTAACAAATAAACCAAAACAACTTTATTCTTGCTTCTCCTCCGTGTATTTCTTCTTATTGAGGTATATGTGTATTTCTTCTTCTTCTTCTCCTGTTTTATGTCAGCCAACAGTAAAACAAAGCTACAGCACAATCAAATTTGAGTGGCCAATTCGTCATTACAACAAAAAACAGTTTCAGTTCACTAGCCTCTTGTTTGTCCTTTTCGAACTACTGTTGATACATGGCGATGTAACATGGCGGCCTCAGTCGTTGTTCGACCCGCGACCAATGTAGATATAAACAGCTTATAAAAACCTATTTTCAGATGTGCTGATATATTGTTAAAAAAAAAAAAACAGTCTAATAATTTCTAGACAAGACTTTTGAACTCTGACTTAAATAAACAGAAGTGTTGGCTACACACTGGTCATTACAGTTTTTAGAAATGTTATGTGGTTTTATTTCTAAACCATAACAAATATGATTTGACACGTGTTTGACTCATTCAGTGGCTCCTAGATTGAATATTTGAGATGAGTGTGAGGTGAATCAGAATCACCTCAGGTGAGATGGACTTTGTTCATGTCCATATTCCAGACATACCAGGGCTGCTATTTCACCAATTAAATGTCAAAAATTACCATGTCATTATTATATGACATGGTAGTGAATGACAGAGTGCATTTTTTGGTTGGAAAATATGCACAGCTGTCTGAGTCTTTCTCGCAGATGTGTCTCTGCTTATTTAAGTTCCTCTCACAAGAATCTAAAAAATATATTTTGATTCAAACTATATATTTGAAATGTAGACCAATTAAGGTTTTTGGGGTTTGTTTTGTTTTGTTTCTAGATAAAAATCTTGAGTTACTTTTTTGTGTTTTTGCAGAATTTCATTAATATGCCGCCAGGGAGAGCTGACTCCAGAGGGTTAACCCTCTTACAAGTGCAGTACCACCAACTGAATTTTCTACAGTTTGTGCCTGGTTAAGTTGGTTCCACCATTGGGATTTGAATGCAGTATTAGATTTAAATTTTAATGCTTCTAGAACAATCAGGTTTAATTCTGCTTGTTTATTAAATCTATCTGGTCATTTGAATCTCTACAAATGGAAAGTGCATTCCAAAAAAACAGCAAAACTTGGTGAACGTCCTCTGCCATGCTTGGTAGAATAGAACTTGCTGCTACATGTGCATAATGCAGGTCCAAGGCTATGCTAGATGCAAAAATGTTCCTGTAGCCAGATGTGTATCACTTCAACACTGTAACGTGAGCATAACTTTTCCTATGTGGCCCTGGGGTGATAATACAGAGATTGAGAGATACTGAATATGAGGAAGGTGATATAATGTACCTGAATGGCTGCTTTGAATAATAAATCATGTTAAATCCTGTAAAATCTTTTGCAGACCTCAGAATGAGGATTTTGTGGCCCTGAATCAGATACACCTCACTCCAAAAGACGCATTAATGTTTTCATCACTCCTCACCATGCATGTCATGACAGATGGGTCACTTACTAGCACAAATGTGAACTGTCAAGGCAGATCTGAGCAAAAAATCTGAATCGAGCCATCACACTTTTAATATGAACGCAGCCCAAGGTGCTTTTGAAAAATTGCATGCTTTGAAACCCTGCTGCATATGCAAACGCCTTGCTTTTGAAATCGCATGTAGATGATTGCACAGTTTGTACAATAGATGCTTATGCAAAACATGCTTCACAAGAATGAGAACTGGAAGGGAGAATACACTGAACTTGACAACTATTATGCAGTGAGATATGTGTTTTACTGACAATAAGCCTCACTAGGGAGTCAAAGTGAACATAATGATGCATGATCACTGTGGTTATGTGTGTGGTGTAACTCTTAAAGGGTAAATGACTACATCTACACTGTTTATAGTTCAGTTTGACACTAAATTATGTTGTGCTTTAAGAGTGGGCATGCTGAGAGTGCATGTTTAAGTGTGTGTGTGCATTTAAGAGGGATAAAGATCAGGAGATGAAGGAAAGCAGAAGAGGTGGGATTATAGGTTAAATGCATGTAAGGGGCAAGCAAGTAGCGGTAGGCGTGTTGCCATTTAAAGAGTCTCTTGAAAGAAATTAGAATTTCACAAAAGCGCTTCACCTTGCAGAACAATGTCAAATTGTTCAGCAGGCTGAACACAAAATGTGAAATGGACATGGCTCTGGACCGGGAAAGCTCAGTGTGAGGGTGCACATAAATTGTGGAATGTATTTCAGATTAGTGAATTGAGCTATTCATTCTTTTATTTTATACAAGTCACTCCCTGATCACATTTAATCTACCATCACAATCGTGTGGTAGCTTGTCACTGCATTCAGGGAGATGTCTGACTGGAGTAGAATTGAATAAGGATGAGTAGCTGTAAAAAGTTTTGCACATCAATTCCAATACAGTTACCTTAACTTCTACATCAGTTTCTGAATGATTTTCTTTTTAAGTCATATAACAAAAATCAATGTGACTTAAACCACAAATCTGTAGGTAGGTTGGATTGCAGACTAATCAAGAAGCACTGACATTAATATTATATGTACATACACTCCCAGAAATAAAAGTACTGGACCATCTCTGGGGCTGTACCTTTCCTGTCAGTGGGTGGTACATCTTTAGTACAGTGCCACATCAAAAAATGAGAATATCATGGAAATATTAATTGTGGTTCCTATTTTGTTGGAGTAACTGTCTATATTCTCCAGTAAATTCTTTCTACTAGATTTTGGAGCAGTGCTATTAAGATTTGGTTGCAATCAGTGCCAAGAGCACTAGTGAGTTCAGGATGTTTGATGATCACCACACACCTCATCTATAGCTCTCCAACTCATCCCAAAAGTGTTGAATGGAGCACCATCACTCCAGAGAACACACTTCCACTGCTCCATCACTCAATACTGGGGTCTGGCATTAGGCATGGTGCCAATAGGTTCATGTTTATCTGCTCCAGAGAGTCCTATTAACAAAACTTCTCTTTAAGATCTATACAAGCTGTGTGTGCGTTTATACATCTGTGTTAGCAGTAAGTTGTAATATACCTGAATGTATTCATTTGAAGGGGTGTCCACAAACATTTGGACATATAAATAGACCCAGTAGGTATATTTTCTGTAAATACAGTAGAATGGGTGTATGCATGTGTGGGGTGCACCTGAATTTTATACAGTGGAACTCTAATAACGGTTCATTGACCCAATAATAGGTTGGATCACAGCCTGGCTACCCCTATTCTGCAGTCCATATATATGCTCATGTCATGTCTGTCATCATCTTTGTTGCTGG
The DNA here is from genome assembly GCA_036984385.1 of Crenuchus spilurus. Taxonomy (NCBI): domain Eukaryota; kingdom Metazoa; phylum Chordata; class Actinopteri; order Characiformes; family Crenuchidae; genus Crenuchus; species Crenuchus spilurus. The sequence continues at coordinate 8,600 of BRDA01044443.1, forward strand.
GGTATACAGTGCTCTTAGTGTTTTTGTCCTGGATGTGAGGTCTCATAGTTCACTTTGTGCAGAATCAGCGCTCAGCCAGATGAGGACAGGGGGAAAAAATGAATTCTCGTAAACACTCCCCATCTCCTCATCTGCCCACAACGGTGTGGAATAGCACTTGATGATGTATAGGCCATTAGTAGTGCAACCCCTGACGCAGGAAGTTGAGACGCATCTGTATCATTATGACCATTAGAAATGTTCAGCAAGCCCGTGACTGTGCTGGCCAGGGCTGGATGGAGTGACCAGATGATGGAGAAATGGGAAGAGTGATGCCATTCATTATTGATGGCGATTGCATCTGTGGTAATGTTCTGGCATGCGCAGGAACTCCCCCCATGCGGGCCACTCAGTGTAATGGATCATTCCGGATGGGCTCTTAAGGTAATGCACAATGGCAAGTGCTATAATTGGTCATTCCCACTGAGGTGAGAAGGGAGGGGAGAATCATCATCCATTACTCCGATGATCGGACATGGTGCCAGGACTGAAGTCTCGCTAATTTGAGTTCTTGATGTTCCCTTTTTTCCAAGGCTGAAACAGTTTGAAAGTGTGAGTTTGAGAACTGCACAGAGTGAATGACTTTGTCCAAATGTGATAGTAGTGGTAGATTAGAGCCACAGTCATGCACGGAAATTGCAATTCATGTTGCCAGACAAGTCATGACCAAGTCTTGATTGGCAGATTGATGACCAAAGAAATGTAGCTTTTTGTTATATAACTCGACAACAAGCATTTTGTTTGACATCAAGGACACTAACAAAGGGTTTTCTTTGTTTACTGTTATAACAACCTCTACTCTTCAAGGAAGACTTTGCACTAAGTAATATAACATTGCTGTGAAGATTGATTGCATTCAGCTGCAAGAGCATTAGTGAGGTCAGGTACTGATATTGAATGAATTGATCTGGATTAAAAATCTAAAGTTATTTAGTATAAAATATTGTGTTAGTGGAGCAGAAGAGGAATTGTGGTAGAGGATCAAGTCTTGTGACAGGAAGGTCATTAGTTAAATACCCTGAACCAACAGAAGATGACTGAAATTACATTAAGCAAGGCACTGAACCCCCTATATCTCCCTGGGTACTGTGAATAGGCCTGCCCAGCACACATCACTAGGGTGTGTGTAAATGTCTTTTAGTGCACATATTATTTAAATATGGTCAAATTCATCTGTGTGCAAGCACATTGGTCACTATAAAGTTGCTCCTTCACTCAGCCCAGTGCTGGATGGCTTCATATCACAGTAGATGCCTGGCATTTGAGCATGCTGCTGTAAAGCTCATGTGCAGCCGATCCAGAATGTCCTGTTTTATATGACTGTGATTTTCTATGGATGTTTTGCAAGCTGTGTGGGCACAACTGAACACGCGTATATGTAATGGGTGAATATTAAAGTAGCTAAATTCACTAATTAGAAGGGCTGTTTAGATACCTCTGGACATATGGTGAAATTTTACCAGCTAACCCAGCTCCCCAGCAGACTGTGTACAACATCTCAGCAGCTGCTCAGGAAGAAATATATGAAGTGCCATGCTCAGACATGGCTAAAATTAGCACTTCTTGGATCTTCAGTTCTATACAAAGGGCTGGTGTGTCAGCTATGATTGATGATGTGAAATGTGGGTGAAAGTTAACAAAATTGAACTTAACACAAAGTTTCACACACTGGAAGCTCTAAAACTCTGCTAATGATTGCTATTGTAATGTTTGGAATTTAGTTTGTATTTTTTGAACTTTTGGCATAACAATGTTTCTAATTTCTGAGGTGTTAATTAAAAAAAAAATCTACACTCATTGTTTTTTGTATCAGCTCTACTTACTATAAAAGTGCACTTTGTAGTTTTACAATTACAGACTGTAGTCCATTTGTTTCTCTACATACAGTACAGTGTTCTTCAATGATAAGCACCCCAACAGGACCACCACAGAGCATTGGATCATTCTCAGCATTGAAGTGACACTGATGTGGTGGTGGTGTGTTAGTGTTTTAAATGAATGCTTTTAATCAGTATCACTGCTGCAGTGAATATACTTCACCAACCAAAACTATCCAGCCAACAGTGTCTTGTAACCAACAAGGACTAGAGAACTGTGCAGTAACAGATGAGCTACTGTCTCTGACTTTACATCTACCAGGTGCACCAACATGGTAGATGTATCTAATAGAGTGGACAGTGAGTGGACGTAGTGTTTAAAATCAGATCAGTTTGTACCATAATACACACTAACACACCACCACCACATCAGTGTCACTGCAGTGCTGAGAATGATAATTCCTGCTCTTTAATGGTTCTGATAAATGAAGAACATGGTGAAAGGAGGCTAGCAAAGTATACAGAGAAACAGATGGACTACAGTCTGTCATTGTATATCACCTACATGATCAGCGGAGTGGATAAAATGGATAATGAGTGTAGATATAATGCATGTGTACCTAATGTGGCCAGTGAGTGAATAAAAATATATTTAATATAAATATATTTCTTTATCTGAGTGACATATAAAGTGTGGTACATACACACTTTGATCTGGTTTGTCTACTGCCATCACATAATCAATATTATGGACAAAATTTATTGCTTCCCATAAACAAGTTTACGATCAATGTACTGCTGCTCATAGACAAGCTTATGGTCAGAGAAATATTGCTCCACATTGTTTCTGTGATCCCTTTTGACTGTACGATGTACACACAATTATTTATGTATTTATTTACTTTCATTTTCTTTTTTACGCAGCATTTACTAAATGAAGCAATTGAATTTTAACATCTGTACAGCATCAAAGTTTGTGTGTAGTGTTATTTGCTGTAATATCATAATGGAACTCATAGCTGATGTTTTTGCACTCTTTGCAAGAGTACAAATAAAAATTCAGTGTCTTAGGAATCTTATAACAACCCATGAGGTTACTTAAAATGCTTTGATTAGATCAACAAGTAAACTGTGGGAATAGAAGTGTTCTCAATTCTCAGAAATGTTGAGTAAGCACCGACATTTCTGGCCTCAAGGTATTGCACACTGGATGTGTAAGTATAAAGAAAGTGGATGTTTGTTTGTCTGTGCATGGCTCCTGTGGGCTGGGCAAAGCTGTGCTGATATTGGGATACTGTAGAATAAATGAATAAGTGATGCAGGGTTTTAGCAGGTCTGGCTCATGGAGAATCACTACCAGAAAGAAGCTCTACACTCTCCAGTGAGCCTTCACCAGTGTGAACAGCAAATAAATCCTCCTCTTCTGCCTGAGTGTTATCAGTTTTGCCCTTTCTTTCCTTCTCAGTTTCTGCTTAGTTTCCCACTTGTGTTCTTTCTATGCCAACTGTTCTTGGTCTTTTGTCTTTCCTCAGCCTGCCTTCCTGTTTGCACCTATCTGCAATTGCTCCATTTCCCTCTTACGCTGAGCACAAGAGTAGCTTAAGGATCGAAGGGTCTCCCTCTGAACATAAACTAAAATCTTATATAATGTAAGGATGTATGTGGTGATGAAAAAAGGCAAACACATGCGATAAAACGGAAGAATATGTGAAGAATAAAGTTCATAAATGCAATCCAAAACAATCCAAGGTCAAACCAGCACAAGGCAAACAAGAGTAGAGAGGAGCAAGCAAATAATGGTCAGAATAAAGGCAGAGGTCAATAACAAGTGAACTACAATATGAGGAAAAAGCAAGGTCAATGTCAAAATCAAAGAAAGTCTAGAAAATCAATACAAAGGTGAAATCACTCAGGAAGCTCAGAGTAAGAGGCAATACTAAAAGAGTGAGTATAAATAGAGGTCCGTAATGAGAGACAGGTGAGTGTGATTAGAAGTATGGAGAGTGTGATCTGAAAGTCTGTGTCTAATTGTGTTGAAGTCACATTCTCTACAGATGTATTCTGGGAATTGGAGTTTGGAACTGAGCTGACTGGAGCTGTGACAGTCATTCAATTAAACTATTTTTATACAGTTTTATGCTTGTATCAGATGTTGTCGATCAGCCAATGTATGTTTGGAGCCCAAATTGGCTTCTATTGTAACTCAATTTATTCATACTTAAAATAATTTGAAATTCAGGATTTCTGATTTTGAGTTATAAGCCATACTGATTCATGGCACAAAAAAGGCTTTACATGCTACTTTACATACTGTATAATCTATAAAAGAAATTCAGTTTAACTTTTTTAATTGAATTATGAAAAAAAAAATTTTCCCCAAAATTCACATTTTTGACATGCAGTAATATATGACTATTTTTTTCCCCAACAAAATAAATCACCAAAATTTCTCTCAACCCACTCAAACTGAATCTAGAAATTATTTAAGTCTCCTAGGCTTGCCATTGTATTTTAGGATACAGTATGCATTAATGTGAACATCTAAGAATAACAAATTCATGTGTGGCTGAATGGTACATGCTGTCTTAGACAACTGACTCATAGTAGTAGGTGCTGATCAATTTTAGCGAAAATGACTATTATTAATACTCTCTGGAGACTTTTGTAGTCTGACATGATGTAGTCTGACATGCCTTGACATTTTTGAAATTAAACCCATCTAAAATGATTTTTTACAAAGTGTTACACAGGCTTTTTTGTTCAGCACAAACTCAGCATCAACAGTGACAAAACACTGAATTACCATGTCATTATCATATGAGTGACAGATCGCATGAGTGGGCAAAAAAACAAAAAAACACAGCACCCTGATTTGTGCTGTAAAATGTGCTACCTGCTTATTTAAACTCATCCTGCCAGTATCAGTATAAAAGAGATATATATATATA
>BRDA01044452.1:0-43677 GCA_036984385.1 Crenuchus spilurus
TGAAATTATGTGACTTTATTGGGGGGGTTATAGTGATTGGATCAGATTATTGGGGGGGTCATAACCCCCCTATCCCCCCGCAAATTACGCGCATGCTCCCTAGCACTATCAACAGTGTTAAACGTGGGCATCTGAAGGGCAATCCACCAGAACTGGGGATTTGCGCTTTCCTCCAAGCACGTTAGCTGCCCGGCGGCCAGGTATCGCAAGGAGTTTGGAAAAAATGTGGGCTTGACATCACTGCTATCGGAGGAGGCCTGTGCTCGCCCGCCCCCACCCAAGAGTCTGGGACACCGCAGGTGACCGTGTTTGGGGCGGGGTTAATTGTCCACTTGTAGAAAATTGGTGATAAAATTACATTAAAAAATTTAATCTAAACAATAACCCACAATGTCCCTAAAGAGACTGTACTTGTTTTAAGCACTTTTACAATATCAGATATAACTTGCACAGTAAAAACATCTTAATTTACCCTTTAAGCCCCCAACTGATACCACCCCCAAGTGAAGTCACAACCAAATAAAAGTGAACTCAACGACTCTGTGCAAAAACACAATTTGATTGGAAAATTAGATGTTTATTTTACACTCAAAATGACTAAAATGAGAGCTGTGGATGGGATCAAAAAATACAGTGATGCAATTCCTGCAGGCCAATTTATTGGGAATTACCAAAAGATCCAATAATTTACTGCCTAAAACCCCAATTACAGCCCAAATATTTAATAAAATCCTGTCACTCTATACATTTCACCCCAGGCAGAAATGTGTAAGCTGTTAACAAAAAAAGGCCTTTTCAGCATTCTGTAGAATCTGACCATTTTAACTTACAATCACTAAACCGGTCATTGGTAACAGCTTTAAACAAACAAAACCTGAACAGTAAGATGAATGAGTCTAGCAGTGAACAATGAGTCGGTAAGAAAAACAAAAGCACGAGTGTCAACAAGATCATCATTTGAAATGGGACTGAGGGGTTCAGGCATTTCTCCGTAAACAGATTTTTTTTGTTTGCCCTTCGTTTTGGATTGGGTTTCTTTGGGCATGTGCTCCAGCCAATTCGGAATTGTCCATTTAAATTTCAATAGTGATTCCAGGGATCCTGTTACAGTGAAGTGAAGAAGTCCCTTTTCAGGTATAAGGCATTCGGCAGCATCTCCACAGTTGGACTGTGTTGGGGCCGCCAACACTACACCAACTCCAGTCTTCAGCTTCCCCAAAACTGACTTCATTCTGGGTTCTGATGTAAACCTGGGCCAGCGGAGTCCAAGGTCCCTACATACATGCGAATTAAATAAGTTTTTGCAATTCAATTAATCTTTTTTTTGTAGCAATCAAAAATAAGCCACTGTCAAATACCTAGTCAAATTAGTTTTATTCGAGAGTTCCCTTTGATTCACAAAACATATAAAATGCATTCAAAAACACTTCACCAATGCAACCTTTTCTATAGGGATTCTTCAACTTTCACCGCCACATCACCCCTCTTTAGACACTCAAGAGCACACGCTCACCGCCACACACCCCCACTCCCCAGTGCCTTCTCACAGACAACACTTCACATGTTCACACTTGGAGGTCAGTAACAGGGAGGAGATAGAACACACACACCATACGAGCATTCACAACAGATAATATAGCAAGAATACAAATACTGAAGATTTCTAGACATTCCACTACATATTTATATATAGATATTTTTCTTTAGCTATATAAGCTTGATTATATGAGAAAAGGGAGGAAAGGAGATAAGATCAAAGGGAGGAAAAAAAATGCAACCAATGTCCATCTGATGGTGCTACAGAAAACACACGCTGCCGCTGCTCACACTCGCTCACACAGGTTCTTCTCACATCTTGCAGTCATCTTGTTTTTTCATCGCACAACCAGCTCTTTTCACACTTCATGTTCTCTCTCAGTCCGTACGCTCATTCAGTCTCTCACTCTCTGGGCCCACCAACAATCCACCACCACCTCACTCGTTCTCAAAGCGTCACATATCGGACAGATTCATCCATGAAAAAGGGGAGAAAAAGACAACACCCACCGTCTAACACAGTAAATGCAGAGTGAAGCTGTGTTCTTTGATGGCAAAGCATTTACACATGGGAAGAAGGGTACTGATACTGAGATCGCTCGAACATTGCGGCCAACGAGGGGCTTCTTCCCGGGAAATTGGAAAAGAGGTGGTGAACTGTAGAAGAGATTTATGAAGGCTTTGACCATAAACTTCAAACAAAAAAAGCATACAACTCCACACAACACAACTCAAATCAGGTTTTAAAAAAAAACACCATCTCTACGTGTAATTCAGAGGGCACTGAAACGCTAATGATGCTCATACACATACCATATATGGAGATCAAGTATAGCCAAAATAAATTATCAATGCAAACAAAAAAAAAAGCATTTTTTGATTTTTTTTCTAGTGTTCAAAACCACTCTCGCAAATTCATCCACTCTTTTGTTTGGAAAATCAATTATTGTATAACGACATTCCTGATTTTTTTTTTCCTTTTTAAAACAAAAATGAAAAATCTAAATACAAGGGAGATCTGGCTACAAACGTTCTTCAAAATACTTACCATAATCTAGAAATCAGGACACTTCAAAAAAAAATAAAGCAACTCTACATTCCCCAACTAGACTTGGTCTCCATACTAGAGCCAAAGCCTGAGTTGAACCCACTGCTGGAGGCTGAGTTAGTGCCCGCACCCCACCCAAGGCTAGCTGAGCTGGTGGTGTTATAGTTACCACTTGTGCTGTAGCTCTGGTTCTGATCTCTACTGCCACTCGTCTGACCAGCAGCTGTGGTGCCAGAGGCAGCCGTCTGACCCTGCTGACTGGCCAGCATGCCCATCATACCCCAGCTGCTCTGGAGGGCTGCCTGGGCAGCTGCCATCATGGCTGGGTTGAGACTCAGTGCCCCAAAATTCACACTGCTGTTGGGACTGCGACTACTACCGAAGCCCTGCCCAAACCCCCCAAAACGACTACGATCCATCATTTGCCTACTATTGTTATGCTTAGGCTCTGCGTTGGAGATGTGCACGCTGGTGCCCTTTATGATCAGATCCTCACCACACAGAGACTGGGCAACCTGGAGAGCAAAACAACGAGCGTTACAAGTCGTCAGTCAAGACAAGCGAAGAAACCAAAGTTAGACAGAAACCAACCTGGTCATCAGCGAACGTGACAAAGGCAAAGGCCCGGAAAGGCTTAGGGATGAAGACATCTGTAACTTCGCCGTACTGCATAAAGAATTGTCTAAGATCATCTGCAGTCATGTCCTCAGTACAACGGCCCACAAACACTTTCCTACTCCGCATAGGCTCGTCTGGCCCAGCCTGTTCCAGGAAATACTAGATCAATTAATAGAAAACAAGGTCTATTCATGCAGTGTTCACAATGCCACCAACACAACCACCACAATCATTTTTACTGATTAAACTTGAAATTAAATGTAGTATTTACATATTAAACGTTACATAAAGTCACACTTGTATTACAGGTGCAGCTCAAAAAGTTAGATTATTATGGAAAAGTTCATTTATTTCAGTAAACAAATTCAAAAAGTGAGACATTATATAGATTCATTACACACAGAGTGTCTATTTCAAGTTTATTTCTTTTAATGTTGGTGATTATGGCCGACAGACAATGAAAACCCAAAAGTCAGTATCTCAAAACAGATTATATAAAATCAATTCAAATATTATTATAAGACATAAATGTTGTTCTACTGAACAGTATGTACAGTGTATATACACTCAGTACTTGGTTGAGGCTTCTTTTGTATGAATTACTGTATCAGTGCAGCGTGGCATGGAGGTGATCAGCCTGTGGCACTGTTGAGGTGGCATGGAGGTGATCAGCCTGTGGCACTGTTGAGGTGGCATGGAAGCCCAAGTTGCTTTGATAGCGGCTTCAGCTCATCATTGTTTGGTCTGGTGTCACTCATCTTCCTCTTAACAGTAGCTCATAGATGCTCTGTGAGGTTTAGGTCAGGTGAGTTTACTGCCCAGCATAGTGATACTGTGGTTATTAAACCAGGTGTTGGTACTTTTGGCAGTGTGGGCAGTGCCAAGTATTGCTGGATAAATGAAATCCGCATCTTCATAAAGCTTGTCAGCAGATGGAAGCATGAAGTGCTCTAAAATGTTCTGAGATGGCTGCGCTGACTTTGGACTTGATAGAACAGTGGACCAACACCAGCTCCTGTATTAAAAATCATGTTTTGAATTGGTCTTATATAAGACTTGATTTCATCAAGCTTTTCATTGGCTGTCGGACATAATCATCAACATCAAGAGAAATAAACACTTGAAGGACATCAACGTGTGTAATTAGACGAACCAGTATATCCGGTTACTTCTGAAATATTAGTATTAATATAAATATTTACTTTAATGGCTGTACACACAGGTTATACCTTCGAGTTGGGGAGCTTACAGTCACACCATCTTCCATCAATCATATGTCGCTGAGACATAACTTTAATTTGTGTCTCGTAATCTGTAAATCTCACAAAGCCAAACCCTTTAGAGTTTCCAGTTTTAACATCTCGTTTAACCTGTCAAGAAAAGAAGCAAAACACAGCACAGAAAACCTTGAATATTAATGTGTTCAATTGGGCTGTGAATAGAAACGGGCAGTACTCAAACCAGTCCAGATCAAGTGCTTGTTGATGAGTTTAACTACATTATTAATCACAGGGAAATTCTAGTGATTCTACAGCGCTGTGAACTCACCTGCACCATTATAACCTCTCCAAAAGTGCTGAAATAGTCCTTCAGGTCTTGTTCAGAGGTTTTCCAGGGTAAGCCAAGAACAATCAAGTCTGAGGTTTTCTGGATTCCTCTCTTAATCTTCACGGCAGAAGCAGCGTCCATTTCATCCATCTTTCTTTTATTATCTGGAAAGAGGGACGTTTCAGATGAATGAATGTCGAAGCCATTAATTCTACCAGATTCTGCACATATTTGAATGAATGTTGAAGCCATAAACACACAATTCTACCAGATTCAATCAATCAATCAAATTTTATTTATAAAGGGCTTTTTACAACTGATGTCACAAAGCAGCTTTACAGGGTTAGCAACAACAGACATAAAATCATTAATCCCTAATCCCCGGTGAGCAAGCCAACGGCGACAGTGGCAAGGAAAAACTCCCTCAGAGCTGGAGGAAGAAACCTTGGGAGGAACCAGACTCACATGGGGGACCCATCCTCCTCTGGTCTGCTAATTCTAAGTGTGTGACTTAGATGTGATTCTGCACATATTTCAATGTGCTTTTGTTACATGTTAGCAGCTATTTTACAAACTTTTATTTTGAAATAAAATGTATTTTCTGAGATAACGGTGTGACACACACACTGCCTGATGGGACATTAGAATTTTAACTTGAGTACTGTTATGATACTCAATACCAAGTCAATACTCTGGATTAGGAGTGTTTTAAAAAATCTATTTTATTCAAATCGATCTTCGTTTTAATGATCCAATAATGATTTATATAAATTGACAATAATGAATTAGAGAGAGTAACATTAAGTAAAACTCGGATCTGTCTGCTTTTCTCTCTATTCAGTTGTAAATACATAAAAATGTGTAAAAACAGAAAAAAGTTGTCTCAAAATGGTGCAACTCCTTTGAAAAATACAGAAAGTTATATTTTTGATTTGAAATAGCAGCTGGTTTTAATCCTATTTATCAAAGATCAACATTACTTATGAAAACTCGCTTTTTTGTGTGTTCAAAGCATTTAGTTCACCGATTGCTATCGGACTATAAAGAAATAAAAAATGATCACAAGGCAAATCACGATCATTGTGCTGAACATTGTGTGTTAAAAGTGCTCTGGCTTGATTTAAATCAGATTACAGAAGTGACATCTTCCTCCTTTTCAATACACTTTGTCCATCGCTCAACAAGCTTTCATATTCCATCATCAAAACTTTTTTTGGCTAAGCTGCGAGGCACGAATTCTCCGCTGTCTTCACCTCTTCCAAGTCCTCTTATTTAAGGCTTCTTTCAGGGGACCAAACAGGTGGTAGGTTTTTCAAATGCTTTATTTAGCGTATGTCTCTATAAATAAAAATTTCAAAAAACATCTGTGTCGTGTGTATTTTGAATGCTGATAAAGGGTCAAAGAGAAAAAACATAAGATTGTGTTCAGACTGCAGGCAAACTGGATTTCTTTCTCAAATCAGACGTGTTGAGATGGCCGTCCACACTTACAAGTGATTAGATCAGATTTGCACATTCAGACACCACAAATCTATCTGCTTTGGTAATGATGTAGGTGGTTAACTACATCCACGCTGGTGATATGGCTTCAGGGTTGCTAGGTTTACAGTTTTCCTGCAGTTTGCCTGGGCCATTTAAAAAAATGTAGTCATAGGTACAAAATTTTAAATAACACATTCATAAAAAAGTAGAAATTAGTAAAAAGCAATAACAGCTTCCTCAAACGTCTGTGTTGAGACTTAAATTTTGGGTTAGCTTAAAGCATCTGTACAGCAGCTCTCTCTCTGGAGAATTTTTCAAGATCTGGCAACCTGGGACTCGGCTGTAGTGCACTGTTCTTGGCTCCCTACATTTCCACCATTATGACAGTTTGTCGCATTCCGAGTGACGCGAAAGGCGGTTCAAAATCCAATTTGAGCGGCCAGAGCGTTCAGACTTAGACGGATCTGTACAAATCTTATGTGAATCGTATTTCAAACCACTTCTAAACGTGGTTTGGATTTGATTTGCACAAATGAGATTGCATGTGATGTATTAGCTGTGTGGATTATTAAATTAAACTGGATACAATCTAGCTGTGATAAAATTCAGATTTGGGCTCGTAGTGTGAACGCGGTCAGGTTATGCAGGGGGGCGCTGTGCTGAAAACAAAGAACTACGAAACGCTGACATGGTAAACATGACTTATGTAGTACAATATGAGAATTAATTAAAAACCCAAGACTCATAAGGGTTAATGTTACCTTTTGGGTAATTGACCACGTAGACCAGGTTACCCCAGTCAGCGTCCGGGGCGTGCAGTACTCCTTCCACCAGGCGAACCCCCCGCATGCACTGGGACACGGGGCTCCGGTAGCGCAGGCCGCAGGCGCCCGGGAACTGCGCCGCTACCGTGGACAACAGCACGGTGCCGTCTTCCTCCGAGGGGATCTCCATCGGCTCCTCATTCTCGTCCTCCGCTACGCGAATGTAACACTCAGACATATTTAGCTGGAATATGAGCTACAATGGCCGTTCGCTCTGCGCTAATGTTAGCGACTGCGCGTTAGCCACCGCGCTTACCAAAATATTTAGTGCACCTACTCGACTTCAAACACAAACTAAGTGCTCTTATATACAAAATATATCAACTAAGCTCATTAATATATCGGAAAAGTGTGTTTATTCCCCATAAACCTCCCGCCAACGTTCAGCAGCTCCTCCGCTACCGTCAAATGAATGGTAGAAAGCTCCGTTTTGCCTCCACGTTTTCGGTCTTTCCCCCCAAAAACTTCTTTCACAAGACAAACGACAAAAGTCGACAATTTCTTAATTATTAACACATTAACAATTAATCCGCTTCCATAAAACCACGTTCTGCTGCGGATAAACAACAAAATACAACAAAAAACAATCGTCGCTTTTTCTTCTACCCTCAAACTTCGATCAAAATGGCCGCCTAGCCGTCCGCGTCGATCCCATGACGCTATGCGAGGAATAGTTCATTCCTGCCAGCACAGAAGGGGAGATCGCAATATTTGCGTACACATTTTTACACAAATACGCACAACAGTATACATTTCGATGATACATGATTTGTAGCTAAATCTTGGATGTTTAAAAATGTGAGCCATGTTGAATAAATTATTGTTTATTTTTAGCGAACCGAAATAAGATAATATGCGTACACCCATCGTCTTTCCATGCGTGAAAACGCTTTCATGATGGCTGTGTTTGAAGGTAGATGCCTTGATCCCTTGCTGCCTACGTAGGTATCTTAAAAGGCAGCGTTGAGATAAAGGCATTTGTAACCGTTTAAAACACAATAAGTAGGCATAAATACACTGCCAAAATACACAGTTTGCTGCTAGCTCATAAACGGACCAAACAGAGCTTAAAATGTGATTTTTTAAGTAAACATTGGCCTTGTCTGAATAAGACATGCTGCATACTCAGTATTCTGATGCAGGAAGGCATGAACTCCGTGTTATTTACACAAAAGCCCGCGTTTTACAGCTGTTTGCTCAGTTTTTGATAGCAGCAAGATGTCCGTATTTTGGTAGTGTATTGATGCTAAGTTTTAAGGTTCCTACTTAGGCAGCAAGATATAGGCATCTACTGTAAACATTCCAGACGTAAGAATTGGAATTGGATACAGATGCAACTTCATGGCTTCTTCTTATGCATAATTTAATTTCTTACAATTCAGAAACATCCGGGGATTTTGTTTACGTAATGGTACGTACAGAATGGTCTGGCTGCGTCTGAAACGGAGAAATGCTGCCTACTTAGGCTCCCTTCTGAGGCAGGATGGACAAAGTCTGCATTTTTAAAACTCTGTTTGGTTTTTGAAGATATATTAATATTTAGCAGCAAGCTGTGAATATTCTGTCAGTGTATTTCTTCATAGTTTGGATGACTTTAGTATTGATCTACAATGCAGACACATTTTAAAATCATGAACAACCACTGAATGTCCAGAAGGTATGTCCAAACTTATAACTGGTACTGTATGTGTCAGATGAAAGCTAATTTGGTCCTATTTTAACTGAACCCTGGTCACATGTAACTAAAGTTTTATAAATGCAGCTGTTCTTCACTGTTGACACAAAACACACTACCCATCTACTAGTGCTACCCATCTTCACCAGCTTCACCAGGTCAGATGAATGGCATTAACATTCCTCAGCATCCATTTGATGATCATTTGTGAGCTGAATTGTTCTTGTCATGTCATTTGTCCTCAAAGGGCTTTGAGCAGAGGCCGATTTGTCAGGGTGACTGAAGTTCTGCTCGGCAGGTCTTTGATGTTTTATTGTCACTGATTTTCTGTCTAAATCTGTATCCGCTAACAGGTGTCCTCCGGAGAACAGACAGAGCCTGTAATCACATGGAACAGTTACATTTGTTGACGAGGTGTGTGTGTGTTACAGACTCCTCTCTACTTCTTTGTGTCTTACCTGTGATCTGCTTTCATGATGCTCCTCACACAGAGCTGTTACGCAGGTGAGGCTTCAGTTTATAAACCATGTAAAGCTCAGCTGGGAGCACCAAAGACACTGACCTGGCCACCATGAACAAGAGACACCTCAGGAGCTTCATACTGTACTTGTGAGTATTCTCTTCTGTTCTGCTTTGTTAGTGGATAAAATGTGCATATTTACAGGTGTTTATGGTGCAAAAATCCTGTTATGCAGGTTTATTGTTTTGCCTGTAAGTGGGAGTGTCTTGCGGGTTCACAAGCGAGACTGGATTGACAGCCCTCCTCCAGGTCTGGCAGGTAATTCTTAGTGAAGTATCTAAATATTTAAAAGGTTTCCATTAAGATGCACAGCTGCTGTGGTTTAAGAAGTTATTTTGTTATCTGAAGTGCAATGAAGTCCTTCACAAACACTCAGAATAGTGAAAATATGGCTTTGGACATTTTAAGTACCTGTATGTGCGGCTTTGCTGGTACACTAGTGCATCTCCAAAAATCTGAATATGGTTAAAAAAAAAAAAAAAAAAAAAAAAAGGTAAACTGTCATATTATGTATATTTATTATTATTATTATTATTATTATTATTATTATTATTATTATTATTATTATATGTTTTAATGTTGATACTGTAATTTACTCAGACTCCAAATGAAACATATCATTAATATATGTCACTTTATATGTAATGAATATAAATTTTTGCATTTTGAATAAAATTTTGAACAATAATGAACGTTTTGATGATAATCTGATATTTTGATGTGGTGCTGTATTGGGAACCAGCTGGGAACTAAAGGAGAAATGACAGTACAGACACACAGTAATGTTCATTTCTTTGTTGTAGAAGGTGATGTGGAATGCTTCTCTGAATATATGGAGCTGTGGATCCACAGGATGAGAATCGAGGGTTTAAGGCTGTGGCTTTCAGCAGTTTTGAACACTCGAGGTGAGTTTAAGTCAAGTATGAGCACTAACTACTCACATTTACTTCACATAGAGAAGAGGAATTTTGACGGATGTGAGTATGTTCAAATCTCACTTTTTCTAATCATGTATAATTACATGGGTAAGTTTAATTAGCAGTTATATTTTTGAGATGTTTTAGCATTAAGTCACATTTCTCTTTTTGTGTTTATTTCAATGTTATGTTAATATCAGTATCTAAACTGCTTTGTGATTGGTCACCTCTGAATTTTGAGGTTAATAAGAATGATGATGATATTATTATTCCATCCATTATCACACCCGTTTAATCCTTACCAGGGTTGCAATTAGTCCCCTACATGGTCTCTGGGTGCAGGGCAGAGTATATATTATTATTATTATTATTATTATTATTGTTGTTGTTGTTGTTGTTGTTGTTGTTATTGTTATTATTATTATTATTATTAACACAACACAAATACCAACAACAACAAAAATATAATGATAATAATAACAATGATAACCACAGCAATAACACTATAATGACAAGAATAACAATAATAATAACAACAACAACAACAACAACAATTATTATTATTATTATTATTATTATTATTATTATTATTAATAATAATAATAATAATAATAATAATGTTTAAAAAATCACCATTATTATTATTATTATTATTATTATTATTATTATTATTATTATTTACATCTTTACATCTGCTTTTGCTTGAGATAAAAAAATTATACAGTTTTCATACTTTTACTTAAGTACAGTTTCTCTTTACTTTCTCATCCCTGTCCTCCGTCTCTATATGTAATAAGCACACTTATTTATGAGCTGCCTGGTCAGATGAATGACAGTAGGTTCATAGAGTGTCAGGTCTATGAACCTCTCCAACCTCTTCTACAGTGACTTTTACATCCCTGGAGAACCTCAACCATCAGCTGTCTGCATGTGGCTTTGGTTTACATAAAGATCCAGACAGGAATTACATCTTCAGAGTCACATACAGTGGATGCTTTGTTCAGCGAGAGGTAAAGGATGCTGCATATCTGAGTTACATTAAAGCTCTTTTTTTTGTACATGTTCAAGTGAAATGATCCATTCTTCTTTCTCCAGCACGGCCATTATGTGATTGCACTGAATTTGATGAAGAGAATAAGCCGTTTTGGAGGCAGGACACAGAATTATGTAATGAAATGTCCTGTAGTGGTAGCACCACCCAACAGAGAGTATATTAAGTGTGACACTGAATTCATACAGGTAGGCCTTTAAAACTTATGCTGGTAGCTATAATTGTCATGTAATTGTCTATGTTTTAAGTCTGTGACTTCTCTAAGGTTACCAGAGAGATCCCATTGGACAGCTGGAACAAACAGGTAACGACCATCACTTCACTGACAAACTGAGTGTCTGAGCAGATTTCTGGTGGCTAATAGTGCTGTCATTTCTTCTCTTAGCTCACTTGGTCTCTTGCATTGAGAGGAAGTCTGGTGGTGGCGCTGGAAGATGCGAGTCTCATTCAAGTCAGTGTTGACATTCAGAAACCACAGATTACAGTTCAAGGCAGGAGGAACACGGTTCTCAGTCCTCTACAGGTCAGTCACAGTGCTGAATCTACTGAGTGGTTGATTTCAGGTGAGATGGCAGATCTTCATGGTGCTGATGCAGGAGGGTCCTTGTTTTTTTAGGGTACAGTCTGCCATCTAGTGGCCATTGGGGTAACATGCAGGTTTGAGTTGTTTGATGGTGTCTGCACTAAACACTAATCCAGGGAACTTCAGACCTTGTCCTGGACGATACAGACATGTGTCTAATTGTATCAAGGATTTTTTTAAAAAATATATATATTTGATTTTTTTTTTTGGAAATGTCCTAAATTTACTTAATTTAAATGTAAATTTTGTACATATTTCAATCAGTTAAGTAGTGTTTCAGTGTTTTAGTGCTCTACAATCCCATACCTTGTTTTTCAGGTCCTACAGACTGAGGGACAGTTCTTACCTCTTAAGTTGGTCAGTGGACATTATGCCTATAGCATGGAGGCTACTTGCCCAAATGGTCAGTATGACTTATTACAGTGGAATCTCGGTTTTTATCCAATTAATCTGTTCCAGACACTCCAAAATATGAACAAAAACACATTTTATATAGAATAACTATAGTTTTACATACAGAACACAATGAGAAATAAACACAAAAGACTAATGAAATGGATAAATGAACATTTAACATCAGTCTTACTGTTTTAGAGAGTGCTGATGTGGTCCAGCCGCAGCCTTTGTTTTGTGCACCTGTTCTCAGGGTTCTCGGCCGCTATTTGTTTTCACACCTTTCTCATGTGGTAGCGCTGCGCGCCGTCGCGTTAGTGTGACCTGCAGGGGCGTTCCTAGGAAGTTTTGATACATGGGACTTCAGCCCCCAGTGTGGGAGACGTTTTTTGCCAAAATTGCCAAGTGGGGGGGCTATTGACAAAAGACAGGGGGGCTATAGCCCCATAACCTGACCCTAGTACTGCCCCTGGTGAGCTGTTTTAGCTTGTTTTGAGCATTATCAATGAGAATCAACGATGAACAAAGCCAGAATAAATAAGGAACGCATGGGTGGATGCTTTGTTTTTGTGAAATTAGCGGTCGAGTCATGTGGGCACGCTTACGATAACCAGAGCAAACAATAAACGAGGTTCCACTGTACATGTCAACATATTTAATCAGCACACTTCTCTGTTTCAGTGATTCAGGACTCATCTGAGGACACAGTGCTGCACATATACAAGCGACGCATGGGTTTGACCAAGAGAGGAGGCTGTGATAACGAGACCCTGACAGTCAGCAGTGTCACTGTAAACCAGACGGACGTCTTCACCTGGTCTGAGACCAGTAGTTTTGTGCAGCTCATCATCCCGTCTGCCCAAATTCAAACAACAGAGGTGAATGAACAAGCCACTGGCTTCCTTTCTTATATTACATTGCTATTACATTTAGGCTCCTCCTTCTTTTGTCCCAGTGTGGGTGTGGCCTGGGGGCTTCACTTACCTTGTGAAGCCTCAGGCCTGAATGAACAGTGTGTAGGGGCAGCTGTGGGCTCCAGGTAAGGGAACCAGCCTTGTGCTCTGAAGGTTTAATCCCCTGGAACGACAGAACACAACTGAAGTGCCTTTGAGCAAGACACCTAAACCCCAACTGCTCCCCAGGCTGCCCAGTGAAGTGTGCTCACTACTCACAAGTGTGTGTGCTCACTACTGTGTGTGTGTGTGTTTCGCTGCATGGTTGGGTTAATTGTGGAGGTCAAGTTCCTCTCTGTGCAACATTGGTCGGTGTGTCACTTTCACTTTCACTTTCAGAACTGCGCTGATGAAGAGGGTGGGATTCTCCAGCATTATGTTTATAGAATAGACGTTGTGCTCACGTTTAAGGAGACAAATAACAGAATGCTCTGGAGTTTGGAGAACACATCACCCTGTCTATGTGAGTACAACCATGAGTCATTCAGATCTTTCCCTTTTCCTCACACATAAAGATAATCACACAATATATGTTTGGTGTATAAAATTTGTAGTTTTTAAGTTTTAACTGCTACAAGTGCTAGAAGCGAATGCACCAAATAACACACTGTGCTAAATGCACACTTACATATGTACTGTTACCTCAGCCTGGGTTGAGTTATTCAGTAATCTCAGAGAGAACAGTAGACAGTATATATATATATATAAGTATTGTTGGAATACTTTCTTAAAATCCAATAGAACCACAGAAATCTGTAATTTGTTAATCCACTTTAACCTTTCTTGAAAAAAGAAAAACACACAGGCAACATTTTCTGTGTTTTCAGTGAGTATCTTAATTCAGTGTTAAATAGAAACAGATTTAGATTGGGGGGTTTGGGGTGTCAGTAACTACCTTGAATTGGATTGAAAAGTTTATTAGTGGAATTTCTTAATTTAAAATCAGGTTAGGTTCTCACATATGAGGATCAGCCACATTCCTGTTCTTTTAGAAATATATTGATGAAAAATGTTTTACATAGACACAAAAATTATGCCTAAAGTATTTATCATTATTTATATGCTTACATTATTATAAGTATTACATTTATTACAAATATTATTACATTTATTTACAATTATAACATTTTACTACAAATATTATTACATTTATTTACAATTATAACATTTTATTACACATATTATATTTATTTTCAATTATAACATTTTATTATAAATATTATTACATTTATTTACAATGATAACATTTTATTACACATATTATTACATTTATTTACAATTATAACATTTTATTACACATTATATATTTTTTTCAATTATAACATTTTGTTACAAATATTAAATTTATTTACAGTTACTGCATTTTATTACGATCATTATTACATTTATTTACAATTGTTGCATTTTATTACGATCATTATTACATTTATTTACAATTATCACATTTTATTACAAATATTACATTTATTTACAATTATAGCATTTTATTACAAATATTATTACATTTATTTACAATTATGACATTTTATTACACATATTATATTTATTTTCAATTATAACATTTTATTACAAATATTATTACATTTATTTACAATTATAACATTTTATTACACATATTATTATATTTATTTACAATTATAACATTTTATTACAAATATTTACATTTATTTACAATTATAACATTTTATTACACATTATATTTATTTTCAATTATAACATTTTATTACACATTATATTTATTTACAATTATAACATTATGTTACAAATATTAAATTTATTTACAGTTACTGCTTTTTATTACAAATATTATTACATTCATTTACAATTGTTGCATTTTATTACGATCATTATTACATTTAATTACAAAAATAAATATGTATTGAGCCATGCTTGGAGACCATTACATAAAAGGACAATTTTGAGATTTGGCTCCTTTTAAAAAATCAAGCAACCTTTATAACAACAGGTCCATGTAATAAAAGATGGTTAATCATTGACTGTATTTTAAATTATACTGTTCTTATCTATATCCATTTTATAGGTAACTCATATCAGAAACCTCATAATTAAGTCTGTCTGCGATTAGTGATTCAGCCTCGTTTGAGGGAAGTGTGATGGCAGTTATAGTATTATATTTGTATTTGTTTCAGACTTGCACAACATTTCAGTGGAGACAGAACTTCATCCTGCAATGATGCCTAAACCTCCTCAGACAGGACACACTACCTCAAAGCTCACATTTCCTCATTCAGAATCCATAGTTGGACCCCTGCTCACTACTGAGGCTTCCAGAATGGACCCTCAGACATCACTTCAGACTACCAAACAAGGATTTAGCATCACATTAAAGCCCAGTCAGGTTTATCCAGCTACTGAGATTGTGTCTTCAGCACCTCCACAGAGCAGCAGCTCACCAGAAACCAATGCAACCCGACTGCTAAACAACACCATTTCTTTATTAGTGCATACAGACAAGCCAAATGAGCAGATAGCCATTAGCCATCATCTAAACGCAGAACCTCTCGAGAATGTTCTTCCAGCAGTATCCACATATGTCACCAATGAAGCAAGCATACAATCAAACCCAACACCAAGTTTATCCAGTTCTTCATTAAGCGCTCATCCTGATAGACTCATGGACTTGGCTCGTGCTGGAGAAACCTCACCTGTAACATCAGATGGACCATCTAGTTTAATAACAGACAGCAGAATGAATACAACCACAGATAGTAACATAAATACAGCTGATCTGTTCACTGCAGCTCCTTCTCACACCAGACAATCCAACACTGTGTTCAAGAGGAACCTCATAGCATCATCATCTTCAGAGAGGATTACTGTGACAAACACTGGTTCAGACACCCTCAGTCTGTCTCCTTAAAGCTCCTCCAGCTCCATCAAGGACGTGTTCAACCAACCTCCTCAACCTGATTCACACCACAGCAGCTTTCAGGCCTCTGATCAGTTTTTACTCCACAATTAACACATTGCACATGCAAGTGAATTGATCATGACTGTAGTCAAAATATCCAAAAGGTTTCATTTATAGTTGTTGTAAAAAATATTTTATGATTATTCCTAACAAAATTTTTATTTGCATTAAGTCATTTTGTCAATTGAAGTGGATCTATTGCACTGGTAGATCCTTTTTAATGAAATAGGCTAAATTATTCTCATTATTTTTTTAACTAAGTGTCTTGCTGGGGCGAGACAGAGAGGTAGCAGACAGATTATAATAAATGAGGTTTACTAAATAAACAGGGATGATCCATAAACCAATAAACAGTCCAAATTCAATAACCAAAGCAAAAACATGTCAGAGTACTCAGAATACAAGTGAATATCAGAAAAAGGAACAAGGTCAATCCAAGGCTAAGGCTAAGACTATTGTGTATGCTAAGAAACAGTAAGGCTAAATAATAGGCAAAGGCTACACTGAAGAACATGCAAAGGCTAAGCTGAAGAATATGCTAATGCTATGCTAAAAACAAACTAAGGCTATGCTAAAAAAAACAGGCTAAGGCTATGCTAAAGAACAGGCTAAAGCCCCACCAGATGTCGCTGTAGAGTAGTGTTTGACATAATCAATAATTTGGTTTAAATGTATTTTATTTAAATGTTATTTTCTAACATTGTTGTGTATTTGACTTATGAAAATGGCAGTAGTTCCCAATACATTAAAAATATTCCTGTACGTGTTGCGTAAGGTCAGTACTTTCAGCAGTTTTCAATTAGTGAGTATGGGGCCGGCCCATCAGTTTCCATTTAAGCTAGTAAGCAGTGGAAAACACTGCATGTGCAACACGCTTTCAATAATGAGCTGCAGGGCACGCTTATGTTGGCCCCATGCTGGGAGCAGCCAATAAAAAATGAAAGATTTGCATACGCGAGCTTATGTGAATATCATTGACAAGGTTAGCAAGGCAATATAATGAATCATGTCAACAATTTAATCAAAGTTAGCAGTTAATTAACACACAGACAGTCATCTTACCTCAGTAATAGCTTTATTATCTTTATTCATGACTGTAATGGATTGTATTTAAGTTCCTTTGTTCACAGTAACCAAAGTAAAGGCAACAGAATACCACAGCTGAATAAGTCTCCCAACAGGGGAGGCATCTCACGGTGGGGTTATGGTTAGATTATGTTGTTTGGAATTTGATTGATGAGTGTAGGTTTGTATGTAGTTTCAGTGACAGAATTTATTGTGCCGCAGCTGGCACAACATATAAAAATCTTCCTTAACATACCATCTCCACCAGTCTTTCACATTACTGGTTGACTTTATGTCATTTTTGAGCAAAACTTTCAATCAGCTCAGCTTTGTCTGATGGCTTTTGGTCAATGTGTGTGCACTTTCACTTTCACTTTCAACTGTCCATAAAGATCCGCAGAGTCTGGACACCACCCGGTCTGCAGATTTGAAGATCAGCTCTTTCATTTTTGAGGTGAACTTACTTGTTAATTGTTTTTCTAATTAAAAAATTATCCAAATGCGCAATTTGACCAGCGGTGCGCAAACTTTTACACATGACTACATCTGAAACCTGCACTTACAGAGTTGCAGTGTAGCACAAAGCCAAACAGCGAACTCTAGAGCGATGCACATGTGTAATATTGTGTGAGCGTAAGCGGGTCTGTAGGCCTGCGCTGTCACAGATTACAGTGTGGCTGTGATCGTCCTGGCAGAAAACAGAGCCACACAGCATCATGGCAACTAGTGCCTGCAGGCATCCTACTACAGCCACAGAGCCCTTTGAAGCAGTGCAGCTTCTAATGCTTTCAGCTGCTGCCACAACCACTAAAATAAACACATACAGCATTTGATATTGCTGTGTTTACTACATTAGGACACTATAGTGTAACGTAGTATTTTAATGACTATATAGCATTAAAATATACTGGTCTGTGTACGTCAGTCTGCTTCTTTCCATTGTTTTATGCTTATACACTCACCTTAAAGTCCTTGTACACTCATTGTCTATTTTAGCTCCACTGACCACTTTGTAGTCTCTGTATACATTGTTTACATCCTTTCACTGTGTTCTTCAGTGAGCAGGACCCCCACAGAGCAGCTATTACTTGGTTGGTGGATCATCCTCATCCCTGCAGTGACACTGACGTGGTGGTGGTGAGTCAGAGTGTGTTGTGATCAGACACAACAGAGCTAATGGAGGTTCACCGCAGTGTTACCTCTGGACTGAGAAAAGTGCACTAACCAGAAATATCCAGCCAACACAGTCTACAGGGTGCCATCCTATGATAACCGATGAAGAATTAGAGGACCAGCACAAACTGTGCTGCTGTCTTTGACTTTACAACTATTTGACTTTACAACTCTAGAACAACTATTAAAAAGGATGGTTCTTCAAGGGTTCTTTAGTAAAGAAAATTATTCTATATAGAACCAGGAACACTCAAAGGGTTTTTCAGATTAATGCGGCATGTATTGTTGACTGTTCTATATAGAACTTTTTTGAAAAAAAAAAACCCAAAAAGGGTTCTGCTATTGTTGTTAAGGTTGTAATAATAGAGGAACCCTTTGTGGTGCTACATAGAACCATTTTCAAAAGGCTTCTCTATAGAACCATCTACAGCACATTCCTCATCAATATGAAGAACCCTTTCATCACCCTTTGGGTTCTTTGAGTGTTTATGGCTCTGTAATGAACCACTTTCTTTACTACAGAACCTTTGAAGAACCATCTCTTTTAAGAGTGTAGGCGTGTCTAATACAGTGGACGGTGAGCTAATGTTTAAAATCTCCAGCAGCTCTGCTGTGTCTGCTTCACTCATACCTATGTAACACACTCTAACACACCACCACCACGTCAGTATCACTGCAGTGCTGAGAATGATCCACTGCCCAAATAAAACCTGCTCTGTTGGGGTCCTGATAATTGAAGAACAGGTGAAAAGAGGCTAATAAAGTATACAGAGAAACAGATGGACGACCTGGTAAACCTGTATGCTCAGTGGAGCTCAAAAGGACAATGAGTGTAGATACAAAGAGATGGTTTTAATGTTATGGCTGTTGTTGTATATTTAGTACATATTGATTTTTTTTACTTAATTAATTACTTAATTATAATAACATGTAGCATGATTAATAATACATTAAATTTCCTTTTAACATTTGAATGATATCAAAATTTATATTCAAGATAATGTAAATGCAGATTTATGCAAAAGTTTGGGTACGCCTGGTAAAATGATGTTTTGTTGATTTCTTAAGTGAAAATAACTTAACACAACTTAATTATAATATCTTTTTACACATTTTAATGTAGTTTGTATGTATTGTCTGATTTTAACTCATGGGCAAATGTAAATATGCACATTTTATTGCACAGCCTGCAGAACTGAACATGCAGTTTGTTGCTTGTTTAGGACGAATTCACTTCTGTTTAGATAATCAGCACAATGTACATGACCCGTGTCCAGGGGTGCACAAACATTTGCATGCGATATTAATATTAGCAGCAGAAACATCTTCAGGTATGTTTGAAGTTTGACTAAGCAAATTCAGCCCAGCCACAGTGCTATCTCATTACAATGCCAAGTCCCTAACAGCAGGAGCGGGCACGGTTTTGGTCTGAAAGTGAGGAAACGTTCTGCTCACAATTTACAAATATGAAAATGGGTTGATAAGCTGTGAAAAGAGGCCTTTTGTGTGAAGCTGCGTGGAGCGCCCGATTCTGAGCCACGGCAGTATGTGAGAGGGTCAGTAGATGGCACCAGACCCTCAGCGTTCAGCTCAGGTTGTGAGAAGAGTCCAGAACACGGAACCACTAAAGTGAACTGTAACTTTACACACGGCTCTGCTCAGGGTCAGTTAGTGGTGAGGTAATCAGGGTTCTGCTGTTGATTTTGCTTGTATTAGTGTGAATAGCGGTCACTGATGTGCTGTGCATGTGTGCGCTGGGATTCTGCAGAGAAATAACTTGGGCCTGGGCCTCAGATGGGTGCTTGGTTAATTTGGCTTTACTGCACAATTTTCCATGCTTGACTGCATTCAATTAGATTGCTGAAAGGCCAGGCTGTTTTAATGCAACCCAGTCAAGATATTCTTCTGAATTCTCAACATTTGGGGGGAAGGACACCGTGAAAACGGTTGATCTTAGCACCGATTTGACTTTCATTGGCTGCATGTTGGTAACCAAAGACTACAACTGGTCATTTACAATAATATCATCATCAACAACAACAACAACACATGAATGTTATAAAGGTAGAAAACATAGAAAATGTACTGAAGTGTGATGTAAAAACTGGGAGTATAGAGCCAAAAATGATCCATCCATCCATCCATCCAATTGTCTGAGGTCCCCATCTGGGTAGAGTTTCCATGTTCTCTCTGTGTCTGTGTGGGTTTCCTCCCACAGTCCAAAAACATGGAGGTCAAGTGAATTGGGTACTGTAAATTGTCCTTCTGTGTGTACCCAGTGATGGATTGGCACACTGTCCCTGGCTTGGCTGGGGCAGCCGTGGCCTGGTGGTTATGGATCTGGTCTTGTGACCAGAGGGTCGCCGGTTTGATCCCCAGGCAGGATATGACTGAAGTGCCCTTGCGCACTAACCCTGGGCACTGTGGATAGGGCTGCCCATCGCTTCGGGCACATGTTCTCAAAGCCTAGTTTGTTCACTAATGTGTGTGTTTCACTGCATGGATGGGTTAAATGTGGAGGTCAAATTGGCAAAAGTTGAATCTAATCTATAGTCTGTAATGCCTTGCTCTGTGCCCGGTGATGAGCCCATTTTCCGAATCTTTAAGAAAACTTGAGCATTTTGGATAAAAAGGCAAAGCAGCTGCTATGAAATGATATGTTTTAATCTAAACAATAAAGCAAATGTCTGAGATTTCTAACAAGCATTTTGAAGGGTTGAAAATGTAAAGAATGAAGAGCTGGCCTGTCGTGTTGTTTCCTCTTAGAAATGTAAGTGCTTTTAAGTGTTCAGTTTCAGTAATACTCGAGTAAAATGATTTACAGTCAGTGAAGCATTTTCTGTATTTGTTATTCCTGGCCAAAAATAATTCACAATAGGACACAGCATAATAAATCTAACTGAGAGGAATGGTTGGGAGGCAGCCCTTGTGCTTTTGTTTGGCATCTGCTCCATGAACTTGTGAACAGGAAATACAATAGCGCCCGCAAAAGTACACTAA
Organism: Crenuchus spilurus; assembly: GCA_036984385.1. Classification (NCBI taxonomy): domain Eukaryota; kingdom Metazoa; phylum Chordata; class Actinopteri; order Characiformes; family Crenuchidae; genus Crenuchus; species Crenuchus spilurus. The sequence continues at coordinate 21,319 of BRDA01044452.1, forward strand.
TATCCCAGGCCTTTCATGTGGCTCTTCCGAGCCATTATATTTTCTGTGTAGGCTATTAACTGTCACTATCTGTTAAGGCTTAAAATGTCTTTCATGTTTTTTCCTCTGCTAGCTTTCTCATATGGGTTGCACATATTGGAAGTGTCCGACATGGCGTAAAGGCCACATGCTGTGCTGGTGTTAAGACTTTATCATATTAAGCTCTAATATCTTAATATCTGAAGAGTGAAAGTGTTGGACTCTGGTCCAGTGTAGTGATTTACCTGCTCAAACACACCTGAATCAGCCAGTATGTTACTTCTGTGCCAGCCCAGATAGCATACGGATGTGGGCCACTGGCTGAGAAATGGCACTGCTGGACCACTGTTGGCATGGCAAACTGCATGTAAACAAAATTTGGCCCTTATATTGAAAATACACATTGCCCCACATGTACCATAACATGCAGTTCTGGCAGAGATATGGCAGTGCTACTTACATATGAGCCATTGGTGGCCCACATATTAAAACACCTATTTGCCTCACATGTTGTAAAACAGGTGTGGTCCACTTCTCGCAGAGATATGACAGTGTTACCTTAATTTAGCTGATATGTGGCCCTAATCTGTTACATGGGGTATGTATCAAATGGGGGCTCGTCCGGGATAATCTGGTGTATATGTGACCCACATCTTGCAACTGGGAACGGTCTGCAATCCAACCCAAGCGGTCCGTGCAGTGTTTGAGTCCGTGTTTGAGTCCAAATTCAACGCAGCTGTCTACCACGAGAATTTAGAGCACTTCATGCTTCCATCTGCTGACAAGCCTTATGGAGATACCCATTTCCTGTCCAGCTGGCCATGATATTACTGTGATAGGTTGGCCAGCCAAAACATGTTATGATAGTATTGTTGCATGTGGCAAAATCAGCCCAGTACAACCATCCAATACATTCAAATCTCTCCCCATTTCAACCTAAACCTAAATATAGCATCAGTGCCAACAGGATGCTGGATGATCACTACCAGCACCACCTCATCATCAACTCATCCCAGACGTATTGGATGCAGAAGAGAATACAGCTCCACAGCTCAATGCTGGGGGGCTTTATACCCATCTAGCCCATGCCTGGCATGAGGCATTGTGCCAGTAGGTTCTCCAGGTCCTGTTCTATTGGCTTTACTTCTCTACAGGGACTAGACAAGCTGTGTGTGCATTTGTACATCTGTGTCAACTTAACGTAGCTGAGTGTATTCAATAGAAAGGGTGTCCACTAACATTCGGACATACTGTGCTTGAGCTTCTTTCCCCCAGATTTTCAAAGCTGCCATGTGGTTCAGTGTAAGCAGCCGTGGCTCATTGGGCTGTGAGGTTGAACAGACAGAGGGAGTGTGGTGCAGGAGAGCAGGGCTGGGACAGGGGAGGGCATGCAGGGCTTTGGTGGTTACGCTCTGCCTCTTCATCTCACTTGCCGGGTAATTACAGAATCACGGGTCAACCATGCATGTAACCACGCTTACGTTGCACAGTAGCAGATGTGCTCATGGCATTATCGGCTAGCAGCATGGAGGTAAACAAAAACAGATGCAGCTGGTTGCTAGGGACTTTGGCCAAACTGGTGCTCCCTAATCGTTCCCATGTGTGGGAGCCTGGCTGGAGCGATGGGTTGCAGGCAGGAAAGCGGCATGTTTGAGCCGTACTCAATGGGAAATTTGTGAATGAGATTAATTCTAGTGCTGACTTTTTTCGTTTTCTTTCTCTTTAGGCCTACTGGCACCATGCCTTTGTTGGTGAACAGGGGCTGACGAAGCACTTTTGTCCGTGCCTGTTGCAGAAACACATGGTCATACTAAAGCTCTGATACAGAAGCTTCATTTTCTGCTTTTTCATGATGAACATGAAGATCAAACCAGTGCATCTGTTTTGCTCTGTAAACCACCAATTCATTCACTCTTTCACAACAAATGTTTTATTAGGTTCTTTATTGTTTTTGGCCCAGAATCTGCTCCGCGTCATACAGCAGTACCATCAGAACCAGGTTTTATTCGTACGTTTAAACAAGGAATCTGTTTTTGGTCTCCCAGTGACTGTCAGTACACAGGACACAGAATCAGGAGAACTTACAGTAGTGCAGTAACATTAACACACACACACACACACACACACACACACTCATTACAGAACAGGGACTGAACTACAAAATAAAATGCTTCTCATCTTTCTCTCTCTTTCTTGATCTCCTTCTCTCTTTCGTTGTCTCTTTTTCTCTCTCCCTCTTATCTCTCTCTTTCTCTTTCTTCCATCTTTTCTCTGACTTTCTCTCTTCATATCTCCATTCTCTCTCTTTCTTTTTCTTCCCTCTCCCTCTCTGCTCTCTTTCTTCTCTCTCTCATCTCTTTCTCTTCTCTCCCCCTCTCTCTCATCTCTCCATTCCCTTTCATTTCTCTTCTCTCTCTAATCTCCCTCTTTCTCTTCTCTCCCTTTCTTCCATCTTTACTCTGGCTTTCTCTCTTCATATCTCCATTCTCTCTCTTTCTTTTTCTTCCCTCTCCCTCTCTGCTCTCTTTCTTCTCTCTCTCATCTCTCTTTCTCTTCTCTCCCCCTCTCTCCCTTCCCTTTCATTTCTCTCTTCTTTCTCTTCTCTCCCTTTCTTCCATCTTTACTCTGGCTTTCTCTCTTCATATCTACATTCTCTCTCTTTCTTTTTCTTCCCTCTCCCTCTCCTCTCTTTTATCTCTCTCTTTCTCCTATCTCTCCCTCTCTCTCTTTGTTCCATCTTTTCTCTGGCTTTCTCTTTTCATCTCTCCATTTCTTTCTCTCTTTCCCCTCTCCCTCTTTCTTCTCTTTCATTTCTCTCTCATCTCTCTTTCTCTTCTCTCCCCCTCTCTCTAATCTCTCCCTTCCCTTTCATTTCTCTCTTCTCTCTCTTCTCTCCCTTTCTTCCATCTTTACTCTGGCTTTCTCTTTTCATATCTCCATTCTCTCTTTCTTTTTCTTCCCTCTCCCTCTCCTCTCTTTTATCTCTCTTTCTCCTATCTCTCCCTCTCTCTCTTTGTTCCATCTTTTCTCTGGCTTTCTCTCTTCATCTGTCCATTTCTCTCTTTCCCCTCTCCCTCTCTCTTCTCTTTCAGTTCTCTATTCTCTCATCTCCCTCTCTCTCTCTGTCATCCATCTTTTCTCTTGCTTTTTCTCTTCTCTGTCTTTCAGTTTTTCTCTTTTTTCTGTCTCTCAGTACACAGAATCAGAGGGATGCTTTGGGGAGACAAGCTTTTCTGCAGTCTGTTCTTGGCCCCTGAGTTGGGCAGAAGCTGTGATGGGTCAGCGATGATGGCTGCTGGTTCTGGATGTGGTGTTTGGTGGCAGAGCTGCCCCAGACTGATGAAGGTGGTGATGAACCATCAGTTCTTGAAGCACGATGACCTTCTTCAGCTAATGTAAGAAGTACATCCTCTGCTGTGCTTTCTTTGTATGGGAGGTGTATGTATCCACCCGTATGGAAGTTGAAGACTGGTGAGTCTGACCACCACGTTCACACTCCTGTAAAGTGACCCAAACATGCTCCAAGGAGAAACCTACCAGTGATATCATGCATATGGCCTAATGGCTTGTACATCACTTAGTCAGATTAAAGCACATACCTCTTCATTAGGCCCAGGTTGGGACTAATGTGGGCTTTAATGTTTGGAAAAGGTGTTAAAACACCTTTATGTTGAGTGTTTTTAAATGTGAAGCACACATTAAGGAGTCTAAAAGCAAATTAGCCCTCCTCATGTATTCAGAATTAGGACTATTTATCATCTCACTTGTCTAGAGCTCGGTGCCAGGTAACTTCTACCCTCCTTTGTGCACAGGACATCCATTTTATTTGGCTTATGATAATCAGAATCCATATTTTAGAAGATATTGTATAAAAATGATGTAATTGGTAGTGAATAAATGCAGTGAAATGAGATCCGATATATTTGTTTCCAGCTCTCACATCACTCTATGTAAGTTTGTCAATTGGCAATATCTTATTTGGTGCTATATTTAACTTTTTTTAAATAAAAGGCTCTTTAAAGAACCCTATACAAGAGGATTTTAATCATAGAGAGCAATGCTTTATCCACACTCGAGGCTAAAAGTCAGAATTTATGCATTACAGTTACATCCCATTCAAATACATTCAATTAAAAAGCAGTTTAATGGAAAAATGAACATTTGTGTTTTAATTAATCATTCATTTTATGATCGTGCTGAATATGTATACTTCAGACACATTTAGCATGTAGACACTCATACCAAAACATTATGACCACCCCTGATTTGGACGTCACCGCATGTATAAACAAGTGAGCACACTAGTCAGTTGCAGAGGTGTCAAGTAATGAAGTACAAATGCTTCGTTACTATACTTAAGTAGAAATTTTGGTTATTTATACTTTACTGAGTAATTATTTTCAGACGACTTTTCACTTCTACTTACTTACATTTTCATGTAATTATCGGTACTTTCTACTACTTACATTTTAAAAACAGCCTCGTTATTTCTACGTATTTCATTTCAGTTTGTCATCATTCAAAAAACATCCTGTCCAGATAAACTGTGCCATCCAGAAAGAGTGAATGTGACTGTGGTTGGATGATAAGTATAAACAAATACCATTCTGATACCCTATTGGTACCTGCACGTCACGTGTCTCGTCTCGCTCCACTAAGCTCAATACCGCAACGCAGCGCTTTAAGGCAGCACTTGAACTAACTCGTGCTTGCGATATCCACTATCCTCCAAAAGCAACAGAAAGAGATGAAGTGTAGTCCTCAAACACGTTTATTCTGTCTTGTTTTTCACACAGGTCTGTTTGTATTGTTTTTACCAGGATAACAAACAAAGGAATGAATAAAAAGTGTTGCTTAGCATAACAGGCTACATTAAGAAAACTGTGCTACCTTAAAATACTGCCCTGATCTCCCCAGGAAAAAGTAATGGAGTACAGAGTAAGTTTGCAATCAGGGAAAGCAATCGATTGCCAGAGAAATAAAGGATTTAGTCTAAATACTAAAATAATGCTCCTAAATAACACAGAAGAACATAAAACACAAAAATTGCAATATAATTGCTATTAAATATACATTTAGTGCAAAATGGCTCTTACATTAAAATGTTTTCATTTTCAAGGGGCATATATGCAACTGAAACAGGTAGCCAGTACTTCCCAAAAAAATTCAACATTACCATTTTAATATAACATTATAGTCATTACGGCTTTTAGAAAAAAATATATTTTGGGGTGGGGTAGTGGACTATATGCCCCTGTGGCACAGCCTAAGTTTAGGCATTTGTTTTCCTTACATTACTTTTACTTTTATACTTTAAGTAGTTTTGAAACCAGTACTTTTGTACCTTTAATTGAGTAAAAAGCTTAAATTGATACTTCATCTTCTATAAAAGTATACTTCTACCTGAGTAATGAATGTCAATACTTTTGACACCTTTGTAGCAGAGTGTAAAACCATCATCGCAAGCAAAGGACGTGATGGGACTGATGTTCAAAAGTGCTGATCATTAATAGGGTACCTGTGAAGTATGGTGGTGGTTGTATCGCAGAAACCCCCAACTCTGTGGGAAGTTCTAGAGCCCCTGTAGTGAAGCTGTACTGAGAATGGACATCTTTTACCTGCCTCTGAACAACATGACAGTCGAAAGTTTATATATACATAGACTTCAGTGGTCAAGGCCCCAACAGGACCATGTGATGGTGTATTTGAGTGCAGTACCAGTGGACCAGAACAGAGTGGTGAAATAGAGAGACCACAGACTGTAATTGTAGAACTACAATGTGCATCTATATGGTCAGTGGAGTTAAAATGGACAAGGAGATCGTCATAATATTCTGATACGACTCATATATTCAGACCCTCGCGGCAGCAGTTTTTCAGTCCGTTGCAGAACATTTGCACAGTAATGTCCAGAAGATGACTGATGTCCACAGTTCCTGCTAATCCCAGCAGCTGTTCGCTGCGTACAGCCAGCTGTAAGTTGTAGTTCTGAGGCCTTTATGTTCAGGCTGATGATCATGTGTGGTTTGAACTCTGCCTGATGTGTGCGTGACATCGCACAATGTCTGGGAGGTCCCTTCTTGGATGCCGGCCAGGCCTGGAGTCCAGATGAGAGCTTGAGGAAGGGGGTCAGTTTCTGTGATATCCTGTGTGTGTTCACCATCCGATTACACACAGGGCTCGATTCCTCTACGTCTGCGTGTGTCTGTGTGTGTGTTTGAGGTCCACGCTGCTGTGTAAAGAGCCTGAAGGTTCTTTTCTGTGTGATATGGTGATTAGTAAATGAGCGGGCTTATGTCTGCTGCTTCTGTCGACCAGGAATGAGCTGTGGCTCCTCAAGTCTACACCCCCACCACTCTCTCTCTCTCTCTCTCTTTCTCTCTCTCTCTCTTTCTCTCTCTCATTAACCACAACTGTCAGATCCTCCAGATGACGAGCAATTAAACCAGATAATAAACGCTCATCATCAATCCCTGTTTGTTTGTTGTTGTTGTTGTTGTCAGTGGCGGGGAGCTCCTCTCATGCCACCTTGGTGCTAACTAGTACCCTCTGTAAAGCACCGGTAGCAGAATTAGTCTCTCCTCTGTCTCGCCGCCCTTTGCCAGCACTAGCGAAAGCTCTGACTGTTTGGTGTAAAAGGCACCGGGCAGATAATAAGGCCCACTGAATGTTAACAATTAGATCTTAATCAGATCCAGAGCGCCAAGGCTGCTCTTTTATCCCCCAGCCTGAGAGAAACGCAAACAAAGCGGCGCAAACTGCCAAGATAAAATACTACTTCTGAATAATCATGTCTCTCGGCTTCCAGAAAGCCACGTAAGCCCGCGCAGAGCTGCCGGCGGAGACGACACGCTGAGAAGACTCGGCTGTTTAAGACCAGCCTGGCCTTCACTAACCAGCCACAGCCAGGCAGGCCCTGCTGGCCGAGGATCAGTGCCTCTGCACACCCGACTCTTTAGACACTTAAACAACATGCCCACCTCTGTCCCACAGATCATTACCATGCTGCCATCTCTGATTTACAGCACAGCGAGTCTCCAGTGGTCTCAGATGTCCTGAAACGTGAAACAGCAGCATCTCCACAAAAGTACTGGGACACCTGCTCAAGCATTGTTTCTTCTGAAGACAAGGCTGTAAAAAGTGTTTACTGGAGTAACTCTGCTGTCCCGGGAAGGACAGATTTTGGAGCTCTGCTGTGAGGATTTAATTGCATTCCGCCACGAGAGTGTTAGTGAGGTCAGGATGTTGGATGGTCACCAGCATGTCTTTACTTACCTGCATAATATTTGTGCATTTTCATAAATTATGTAGTAATTTTTGTTTTAATTCTATCTATCTATCCATCCATCCACCTATCTATCTATCTATCCATCCATCCATCCATCCATCCATCCGTCCATCCATCCATCCATCCATCCCCCTCTCTATCTATCTATCTATCCATCCATCCATCCATCCATCCATCCATCCATCCATCCATCCATCCATCTATCTATCTATCTATCTATCTATCTATCTATCCGTCCGTCCGTCCGTCCGTCCGTCCGTCCGTCCGTCCGTCCGTCCGTCCATCCATCCATCCATCCCCCTCTCTATCTATCTATCTATCTATCTATCCATCCATCCATCCATCCATCCATCCCCCTATCTATCTATCTATCTATCTATCTATCTATCTATCTATCTATCTATCTGTCTGTCTGTCTGTCTGTCTGTCTGTCTGTCTGTCTGTCCGTCCGTCCGTCCGTCCGTCCGTCCGTCCATCCCCCTATCTATTTTTCTCTCTCTCACTCTCTTCTCTAAAAGTATTGGATGGAGAAGAGAACACAGTTGCACAGCTCAATACTGGGAGGCTGTAGCCCATGCCTGGCATTAGACATGGTGCCAGTAGGTTCTCCAGAGAGAACATCTTCTCTACGGGGACTAGACAAGCTGAACGCATTGACTAGAAGGGGTGTCCACAAACATTTGGACATATCTTTCTATCTTTGAGTCAGTTTAAAAGTTGGGATAGTATGGGAAATGTTTGTGTGTGTGTGTGTAGGTAGATGGATATGTGTGACAGATCAGTGCCAGGAAAATCCACACGCTGAAAAAAGCTGTCCAAAAAAACCCTCAGTGAAACATCTGATTTCCCTCCGAGCGTGGAAAACTGTACGTAAGCTTTTGTTTTGCAGCCGAATTTCCCTCGAAAACACTTTGAAAACTAAACAGAAATTGACGATCCTGAGATTTATTGTCGTTTGCTCCTTTGTTTCCAGCTGGGCGTGTTTGTGACTTTGCCATGGAAACTCGGGATTATTTACTCTTGGGCCGGTTCACAATAACCTTCCCTTTCCTGACCAAACAACAAAGGAAATACTGGGTCAAGCGTCTTCCCGCTCACACTATCTGCTCGGTTCTGTCTCGGTTTCACAGCACATACACAAACGAATAATGATGATGTGGCTCAGGGTCTATTTTTGAGCTGAAACTCTTGAGCTCCATCCTGTTTTGGCCCACTTTGCTCTATGCTGGGTGTTGCTCGGAGCTCTTGAAAAATAGGAAATTTAGTAACAGCACCTTTTATCTAAAATCACAGCTGACATCCTCGACATCAGAGCGAAAAGGTTTGGATTCTTTCGTTTAACAATAAGAAGGGAAGTGTGAGGATCTTGAGTGGCAAAAGGCCGATGTGGGGTATTAGGAGCTGATCTGAGTGGACGTGGCATGGCGACTGGGAGGCACGCTGGTTGTTTATGGGTTTGTGGGGGGATGGGTACACGGTTCTAGGGGACAGTATCTGCTGAGAAGGTCTAATAGCCGCAGATGCCCCTCGCTGACGTTGGACGAGGGTCCGGCTGAGGCCGGGTGGACGTGCTGTCTGACTGCAGGCTCTGCTGAGGAGAGATTTGCAGCATATACTGAAATGTGGTGTGTTGTCTGTCGACAGCTCGTAGCCTGGAGTGCAGGAGGAGAGCTGGTGGAGGCACTAGATGGAGACAGTGAGGTTTATGATGAACGAGGCTCCGTCTGTTCACTGGGAGTCGCAGTCATGTGAAGTCTGTTCTTCAGGTTTCAGAGGTTCTTTAAGGAAACGTTTTCCCTTTATCTTCATTTTGAGAATAAAGAACATCAGCAAACGAGCAGCTACAGTAACGTGTCCTCTCAGACCTTCTGACCTCTGACCTCTGTGTGTATGTGTGCTGTTAAAAGCTGTTTCATGCCAATCAAAAATAGAGATTTGCACAGAAAAATAAAGTAAAAAAAATAACAAAAAGAAATAAAATGAACAAAAGAAAGAAAAACAAAAAAGTTAAAATAAAATGAAAGGAAGGAAGAAAGAAAAACAGAAACATAAGAAAGCTAAAGAAAAGGAAAAGGGATCTAAATAACCATAAAAAAATCGAAGAAGGGGAAGAAATGAAAAGTTAAAAAAAGAAAAAAGAGAAAGACTAAAGAGAGGACAAAGGAATGACACAAACAAAGTAAAAAAGGTAAAAAAAGAAGGGAAGAAAGGGAGGAAAAGAAGGATAAAAGAAAGTAAGAGAGAAATGAAGAAAGAAAGAGAAATAAAGAAAATTGGAATAAAATGTTTAAAGAAATAAAGAAGGAAAGGAAAAAAATTATAAAGAAAGGAAGAAAGAAAAAGTACAAAAGGAAGAAAAAGGACAGAAAGAGAGAAAAAGAAAGAAAGAATTCAAATGAGAATAAAAGAAATAAACTAAGACTATAAATATTAATAAAAGAAATGAGAAAAAAATGGAAATAAATGAAGAGGAAAGGAAGGAAGGAAGAAAGAAAGAAATTAAGAAAGAAAGAAAGCATATGGCAATAACAGAAAGAAAGAAAGAAAGAAATTAAGAAAGAAAGAAAGAAAGCATATGGCAATAAAGGAAAGAAAGAAAGAAAGAAATTAAGAAAGAAAGAAAGAAAGCATATGTCAATAAAGGAAAGAAAGAAAGAAAGAAATTAAGAAAGAAAGAAAGAAAGAAAGCATATGGCAATAAAGGAAAAAGAAAGAAAGAAAGAAAGAAAGAAAGCATATGGCAATAAAGGAAAGAAAAAAGAAAGAAAGAAATTAAGAAAGAAAGAAAGAAAGAAAGCATATTGCATTAAAGGAAAGAAAGAAATTAAGAAAGAAAGAAAGAAAGCATATGGCAATAAAGGAAAGAGAAAGAAAGAAAGAAAGAATACATATGGCAATAAAGGAAAGAAAGAAAGAAAGAAAGAAAGCATATGTCAATAAAGGAAAGAAAGAAAGAAACAAATTAAGAAAGAAAGAAAGCACATGGCAATAAAGGAAAAAGAACTAACACTGTCTCACGTCTGTTAAATGTCTCACACTTTGTGCATTTAGAAGGTTTTTGGGCCTCTTGTTGTCTTATGAACACGCCACGCTAATCAGAATGACACCTCAGAGCTCCTGTGGACTCGGACCACCTTGTACAGCCCCTCCACCTAATCCGAGGAAGACAGTTTCTCCTTGTAAGGGAAAGTTCTCATGAATATTGTCTGAGTGTATGTCGAGTGCTTTGACCAGCAGCGTCTATACGAGAAGAGTCCAAATCAAAGAGAATAAGCATGAAAGCATAAGGTGAGCAGAGAGTCACAATTAAAGCTGCTTAATGGGTGGACGTCCCCGGACAGATCACATACAATTTACATCAAGAGCGACTCTAATAAAGACTTTTTAAAACTTAACATTGAAATTCAATTAGAGTGTTGAGTGCATAACCAAAGCCGTGAAAAATGAACTCATAGGGGGGGTCCTTTTCCAGTTGTGCCCCGAGGCAAAAAGGCCCATTAATTTAATACATTCCCTGTTTTTTCATGGACTCATTTCTAAGGTACGTTGCACATTTCTCTACTAATGTAGCTAATACAGTGCCAGCGTGTGGCAAAGGTTACATTAAAGCTCCAAAAAAAATTCCAGATGCTCAAAACAAAAGCAGCGTTTAATCAGTCGAGTGAAAAATGACCTTAATAGCAAAAGAACAGCTTTGAAATTAGTGCTTTATTAATTGATTTGATTTATTATTGCTGCTATTGTTCTGCATATCCTTTGCTTTTGATATACACAGTCTGGACAAAAGAACTCGGACACCTGCTCATTCATTCTTCTGAAACAGATGCCATTTAAACGAAATAAACGCCGTCTGTACTGTCCAGGGAAGACTCTCCTAGATTTTAGAGCATCACTGTGAGGATTCAGCCACAATGATCAACAGCACCTCATCCTCCATCTCCAAACAGCTCATCCCAGATGTAGCAGAGAACATGTTTCACTGCTCCACAGCTCAATGCTGGGGGGCTTTATACCCCACTAGCCCACACCTGGCATTAGTCACAGTGCCAATAGGTTCTCCAAAAAGTGGAAGTACTTCTCTACAGGGACTTGATAAGCTTTCTGTACAAAGAAAAAAACTAAATAATAAATTAAAAATAATCAAGTAAAATAATGGAAAGAGAGGGAAAGAAAAAAAGTAAAGAAAGACAAAAAAGGAAAAAATAAAAGGCAATGAAAGAAAAGGGAAAAAGTAAAGAAAGACACAAAAAAAGAGTAGAAAAGCAATGAAAAAAGGGGAAGAAAGAAAGAAAGAAAGAAAGGAAAAAAGGAAAGAAAGAAAGAAAGAAAGAAAGAAAGGGAAAAGGAAATAAAGAAAGAAAACAGAGAGACGTAATTGAGAAAGAAATGAAGGAAAAGGAAAGGAAATTGTAATAAAAAAAAGGAAAAAAGCAATGAAAGAAAAAGGGAAAGAAAGAAAAAAGAAAGAAAGAACGAAAGAAATGAAAATAAGGAGAAAGGAATGAAAGAATTGGAAAAGAAAGAAAGGAAAAAGAAGGAAACAAAGAAAGGGAAAAAAGAAAGAAAGAAAGGAGAGAAAAATAAAAATGGGAAAAGAAAGAGAGGAAAACTTGGCTAAAGGAAAGCAAGAAAGAAAGAACAAAAAAGAAAGGAAAAATGGAAAAAAAGAAAGAAATAAAGAAAGAAAAAAGAAAGAAAGGGAAAAGGAGGAAAGAAAGAAATGAGAAAAAGAAAGAAAGAAAGAAAGAAAGAAAGGAGTGAAAAATAAGAAGGAAAGAATGGGAAAAGAAAAAGAGGAAAACTTGACTAATGGAAAGCAGGAAAGAAAGAACAAAAAATTGAAAAAATGAAAGGAAGAAAGAAAGGGAAAAGGAAATGTATAAAGAAAAAAAAGACTGAATTGAGAAAGAAAGGAAGGAAGGAAAAGGAAATGAAATTGTAATAAAAGAAAGGAAAAAGAAAGAAAAAGGGAAGAAGAAGAAAAAAAAGGAGTGAAAAAAGGAAAGAAGTAGACAAGCTGCGTGTACATCTGTGTCAGCATCTGAATGCATTGATCAGAAGGGGTGTCCACAAACTTTTGGACAGATAGCGTATTTCTTGACTTCAGATGTAAACTCTTAAAACACCTTAATTAAAAGGTCTGTGTGTGTTTTTCATTCTCGCACCAGTGGATGAGAAGCTTTTACTCAGCACAACAAAGCTGAAGGTCTCAGATCGGTGTCTGCGAAGGAGAAAACTAATCAAAGCCACAGTCATTAACAGCAACTTAACAAATGTAAGTTTACATGAAGGTCAATCCACTTCACAGCATGTAATGAATTATATGGCAATTACAGAGGGAGAAAAGTTGCTGTTTGTTGGTCCTTGTGTGCCCAGTAATGACAAGCACAGGTCAACAGCGTTTTAGAGAAAAGTCCCCTCTCCCCTCTAAACTGGTCAGCTCATTATCAGCGCTGTGTTTGCAGAGCCTCTGTGAATGGGAATCCATCCTTGCAGTGAAACAAACATACACTAGGGGGCAGTGAGCACGTTCCCGAAGTGGTGGGTAGCATTATCCATGATGCCCACAAGAGAATCAAACTGGGGTCTAGGCAGCAGTTGGAGGTTAGATGACTTGCTCAAGGACACTTCAGATACAGCCAGCCAGGGGACTGAACTGCACCCAGGGAACAGTTGATGTTTGGGTGACTTGCTCCAGGGCACTTCGGTCATGGCCTGCCAGGCGATCAAACCAGCATTTGAGCAGCATTTAAGAATCAGTTCCCTTGCTCGGTTCCCTTGCTCGAATCGGCACCCAGGAAGCTGTTGGAAGTTAGGTGCCTTGCTCAAAGGGCACTTGAGTCACAGCCTGCCGAGAGATTGAAACTGTGCCCAAGTAGCAATTGGGGGTTAGGAGCCTTGCTCAAGCTCACTTCAGTCACGCCCTACCAGGGGATCAAACTGGCATCCAGGGATCAGTCGGAGGATGGGTGCCTTGCTCAAGGCGTTTCAGTCATGGCCTGCCAGGGGATTGATTTGGCACCCATGTAGCTGTTGGAGGTTGGGTGCCTTGCACAAGGACACTTCATTCATTGTTTGTGAAGGGATCGAACCAACGCCCAGGCAGCAGTTGGGGGTTAGGTGCCTTACTCAATAATCTACCAGAGGATCAACCTGGCAGCCAAAGAGCAGTTGGAGGTTAGGGGATCAAACCCAGCACCTGGGCAGAAGTTTTGGGTTAGGTGCTTTGCTCAAGGACATTTCAGTCATGGTCGGCCAGGGGACTGAACGGGCGCCAGGGCAACAGTTCAAATGTAGGTGTCTTGCTCACGAACACTTTAGTCACGGCCCACCAGGGGATTGAATCGGTGCTCAGGGATCATTTGGGAGTTAGGTGCCTTACTAAAGGAAACTTCAGTCATGGCCTCCCAGGGGACTGAACCTGCAACCTTCCAGTCACAAGCCCATGACCCTAACCACATATACTTTTTGTTTCATTTGGCCTGATTTGGGAATTTTTTTAGTGCAAGATTCTAGTGAGGTTTAATGTCAACTGTCTAAACAGTAAAAACAAAAAACGTCCCTCCAGGACCATAGAGCCTTACAACTCAGACATTATTATTATCAACTCCTGGTGATCACATGGATGGTGTTTCTCCAGAACATCCTGTCTTCTGGGTCTTCAGCCTTCTTTTTTTTAATTTTTGCCAATTTTCTCCCCTTCCCAATGTGGTAGTAGCCAATTAACCCATTGGGGGGCTCTCCCTATCACTGTGCACTGTCCCTGGCTCTAGGAGGGTGAAGACAAGCACAAGCCTCCTCCACTGTGTGTGATACGGCCACCGCCTCTTTTCGAACTACCGTTTGGTACTATGTCACTGGGGAGCCAATTCGCTCGGAGGAAAGTGCAAGATTCCCAGTTCCAAATGGACCAATCAGTAGATGCCTGAGCCAGCGGACATTGCAATGTGAAAGTGATAGGGAGAGTGAGAGCGCCATCTACCCGCCCAGAGAGAGCACTGCCAATTTTTGCTCTCTTGGGCCTCGGCTGTTGATGGCAAACAGCATGACTGGGATTCAAACTTGTGATCCTCTGGTCATAGTGTCAGCGTCTTAGCCTGCTGAGCCTCTCGGGGGCCCCGTCTTCAGACTTCTTGATGATTTCTCTTGTTGCTGGTCCTTTTCTTTTACATCCAACTGTTCCAGCAGCTCTGCTGTGTCTGATCCCCTTGTACCAGTACAACACTATCACACCACCACCACAGCAGTGTCACTGCAGTGCTGAGAACAATCCATCCAAATAATACCTGCTCTATAGCAGTCCTGACCTTGGAAGAACAGGGTGAAAGGAGGCTAACAAAGACCAACAGATGGACTACAGTCTGTACAGAACTACAAAGAGGTCAGTGGAGCCTTTTCCCTGAACTATACAGTACAGAAAATACAGTTTATACTGTAAGTGACTGTACATCCCACTGACTTTATTCAATCTGACTGTAGTTGGTGGTAAATTAAGGGAAAAACACAGAAGCTTTTCACAAGTCTCTAGAAATGAGAGAACACTTCTAAAGAAGAGCCCAAACTGAACACAAGATGTGGGTGAAAAAAGTGGGAGAGAGTTGTTAGATGTGAACAGCGTGAATTATAGATGAGCAAACTATGAATGTAGCGCCGCTTTTCCTTGTTTCAGCACGCATTTCTCCATTTGTCTCTTGTTGCTAAATTTTTTAAGGGTTTTTCACATCAGACTGATGCTACTTATAATTACCAACTTTACACCAAAATCGCATCTGACAAGAGTCGGTTTCTGAGGAACATTTCCGAGAGGGAGCGGTCACCTGGGCATTGAAAGAGTGAACGTGGCTTAAATATTACATGCCTCGCCTCGGAATAGTGACAAAATCATTTGAATTAACAGAAAAGACGCTTGGCCCTAATTGAGAGCGTTTTGATTTATTTATACCTGTTTAGAGAGCTCCTCTCGTTTCCTACAAAGTAGACGGCCCGTCTGCAAACACATGCCTTTTCTGAGTGCTGGAGTTTTATTTATTTATTTTAAAACAGAAGGATTCTTCAAGCTTACTCCAGATTTGGCCATTTGGAGTTGGAATAATGGATGGAAAGTGCATGTATTTTTAATGGCTGCATGTTGTGTGGGAGATAAACATGGTGTTTGAGTTGTTCTCTCTCTGCTGAGCTGTGTATTCCCATTACGCTTCTCCGCTATATAGGAGTCACGCTATACCTTATTTCACCTTAAATAGTGAAAATGGACTGTCTGGTGTCTCACCACTGCTGCGACACATGGTAAAAAAGTTCATTTTTGAATTCAAAAACTCATCCTGGATGTAAATTGACATACAGTGGAACCTCGTTTCCATCATTAATCTGTTCTAAAGTGTCTGACGATAAACAAAAGGAATGATAAGGAATAATGTAAATCTAATTAAACTGTTCCAGACACTCTAAAATATGAACAAAAACACATTTTATATAGAATAACTATAGTTTTACATACAGAACACAATGAGAAATAAACACAAAAAACTAATGAAATGGATAAATTAACATTTAACCTCACTCTTACAGGTTTACGCTCTGTTTTAGAGAGTGTCGGTGTGGTCCAGCCAACAGCATTTGTTTTGTACACCTGTTCTCAGGGTTCTCGGCTGCTATTTGTTTTTGCATCCATTTTCAGGCGGTAGCGTGACGTGCTGTCGCTTTACCTCGACTTGTTTTAGTTTGTTTTGGGCATTATTAATTAAACAAAGTCAGAGAAATGCTGAATACGTGGGTGGATGCCAAAAGTATGTGGGCACGCCAATGAAAACCGGGCAGATGAACAATAACTGGGACAAAATTTCCCAGAAAAAAAGTTGTTGATAAACAAATTGTACGATAACCAGAACAAAGGATAGAGGTTCCACTGTATTTCAAGCTTTTTTGTGTTTTAATGCTAATCAGTATGACTTATAACTCATGAAAATCAGAAATCAAGACTTTGAATTAGAATATGTGATGGTGAGTTTGAATAAATGACTATAAACAGTATAAACACAGTGTATCTCTCAGAGCTACAGCTGCAAAATTCATAATATCAACACTCCTGAACCAGAGACAACATCAGAAGTCTACTGTGTTTAAGTCCAAAGTCAACAAAGCTGTCTACTAGGAGATTTTAGAGCACTTCATGCTTGCATCTGCTTACAAGCCTTATGGAGATGCCCATTTCCTATACAGCAGCTGCCAGCACTACTTCTGACTGAGTTACTTGGTGAAGTTGCTTCCAGAGTCGTTATTATTATCAGTATTAAGAGTGACCTCAGTTACCTTCTTGCGTTCATCACTTCCTAGAGACCGTCTTTATGATGCACGAACAAATAAGGGCCTTTATGGTCCTCCTCCTTCATGCTGGCCTCTTTAGGTTTCTCCTGCTTCCAGAAGTTTGAAATGAGAACATCTTCAGGTTGACTTAAAGTAGTTAAAGTAATTCACATGCAATATGGTGCACTAATTTTGACCACCGAGACTAACTACAGTCCTACTAATAATGTGTTTGGGCCCATTTTTAATAAGTCATCATAATTACGCTGAGAATTTGATTGGGCATCTGTGCCCAGGAAGATGAAATATGTTGTGTGGGCTTGATGGTAAAGGATATTGCTTGCTGTTCATACATAATTGAGCGATCTTGAATGTCAGACCTGTGGGAGCAAATGCTGGAAAAAGCACCGGTGCCCCCCACCATTAGGTACACAACAGCTCCTGCATGCTGCATGACTGTGTGGGAAGGACATATGTCACTGCGTAGATGACTGAATACACCTTAAATGTCTAGATTTGCCATTTTGGAGGTGTTTGCAGAGGAGGTTATTAGATGGAAATGGACTAAAAGGCTTATTGGGTGGAGTCTCAGCTGCTTAAGTCACTTCACTTTACTTCATTTGTCCAGCATTAGCAAAAATGTAAATATTGGCTAGTGAAAGCATCTTAAATGTAGACAATACTATACCTAATACTTGCCATAAGAATATTTTACAATTGGAAAACAATTTTTTGACTTTAACATTAATTATATTAACATAACCACTCTATCCTCACTTTTTTCAGACTGGTTATTATGCTGTTTTCTCACTTTTAAAGGTGCCATATCATAGAAAACCATATAAAAGGGAATGTAAACACTGTTAAAGTTACTAAACATAGCAGTCCTTTTAGTCAAAGTATTGAAAACAATCTACAGAAACAGCCTGTTTCAATTCTCTGTTTTTGTGATGTCACAAAAATCAACAATATTTTCAGAGAGTATGAATTTAGCCCTGCCCCTTTCAGTCTGAAGTGTTCAAACTTGGACTGCTTTTCAAATGAGACATATTATAGCTTATCCAATTGGAGCAAAGCACATTTACATGTCTGTCTTAAAGGTACAGTAACCAAAACAGCACAATTAATACTGAGTCATTAACTAGACGTTGGAAAAAGTTTATTTAAATAGTAATTCTAACTGTTTTTAATACAAATGCCATAAGTAGGCCATAATACTTTAGGTTACCTAGATTTGATAAATGTAAAGCATTTTGATTCTGACTGGATACACTGGATGCATTCAAAAGCAGTCTGGACTGAAACATAATTTAAATGTGAATGGGTGAGGCTAAAGTATTATATGTTGAGTTCATTAGGAAGGTATATGTAAATGTGAAATGTTCTAAGGGGGTAGGAAGGAGGAGAGGATGACTTTATTACAAAATAAACAACTAAACACTGTGGCTAACAAAAACAAAACAAACCTGAGGCTGTGTCAATACTGAAAAACATCCATACACTCTCATTCACCAACATTCATTCAATGACTGACAAAGACTGTGAAACACATGGAAGGTTAAATAGCGAACAATGATTAACATGTAATGAGATGGCAGGGCTTAGTGATGACATGACGTGACAGATGGGACATTAACAAAACGTGAAAGGTGTAAACAAACAAACATGTGGAGACAAGGACGGCACATGTAAAATGTAAACAAAAGCACATGGCAGGACAACATGACAAGGGCGGAGACATGGAGACATGACATGAAGTTAAACAAAAGCACATCGTAAATAAACCCAGAACACATGAACAAAGACGGATACATAGACGAGGCTGAGGCAGGGGTGTGACAAAAATATTTTACTGCTTTAACGAATAATGTTAACTCCTTTTCTTGAAACGAAATGAAGGGCCAGTGCATACTAGAGCGATGCCAAGCCTAAAGGACCTGTTAGAGAGCAGGACAAAAGGACTTAAACAGAAGACAAGAAAGCGAGTCTACGCTGAGTCAGGCTGTGTTGTGCGGGGTTTTGGTTAGAGTGAGAGAATATTGGCATTTATTCAGTCTGTTTGTGTGAACTTTTATACCCTTTGACTGCCATTTGATCTCAGTGTCTGAGTTATTTTCCTCTTCTGTGAGAAGTAGTCCATTTACTCAGCTTCAGCTCCATTTTTCACCCCCCACCCCACTGGCCTCTTACACTGATGTGCCTTCTCAGGAGGTCTGGATATGAGCGTCGTCTATAAAGAGAAAACCTGACTCTGTAACTCAATGAAATGCAGGAGGAGACAGGACGCTATTTATTTCCTTTTGAGCCCCAGTCTCGGGGAGATAAATGACCGGGCTGTCGCACGAGCGAAGAGCCAGCTTCATATTTTTGACGTTTTCGTGTTTAATGTGTTATATATTTTATATGAGCCATCTTTATGCTCTCCCCCTTTTTGCATTTTCTTTTAAAGCTTAAATGCAGTTATTGATGCACTGGCTCCACTACATTATGCCTTATTTGTTAGCAAGCAGCATTTTTGCATATTGACGGTAACAAGAAAATGCATGTATGGAAACTCTAATATAAATGGACTTATGTTTAAGAGCTCGCTTTCTGCGCACTAAGCTCTTCTGCAAGTAATATATAGTTCTTTATATTGCTAATCCAAGCATGCAGCTTTTAAGAGTCCAACTTGATAAGAGAAATGCACACAGACACGGGGCTTCTAAATACTTTTATCTTCTGCTACTGCTTTGACAGATGACTTTTCTTTCTATTACATCTAAAGCAACAAGAATAGAAAGAGGTATGTGATATGACAGGAGTTGCTTATATGGTGAGCTTTGGGATGAGATACTCTTTCTATAACTAGGTAACTATAAATCAGGTATAGTGTTAATGTGCATGAAAATAAAAGGTATGTAATAATACAATAAGAAAATATGAAATTTCTATGGTACTTATATTATAATCTTTATTATAATATAATAAAAAAAAATCAAAATAAAAAATTATATATATATTATTATTTTTATAATATTTATTTATAATATATATATTTTTATAATATATACATTTATATAATATTATTTTTTCTATCTCCATGTAGTATTATGATTGTTAGTCAACATTATCAAGATATTAGTGACATGGTAATATTATACATGTTTTACATGAATTAGTATCTAATTCTAAACTTAATCTTAACCTTAAACCTAATAATAAGACTCATACTGATCTTTAACCTTGGCACTGGCCCTAGTCCTAATCCTAACCTACCTCTCACGCTGGCCCTAATCCTTATCCTAACATTAATCCCAACATAAAACCGTATTTAAATGATCACGGTGGCCTTAATCCTAATCCCAACATTAATCCCAACATAAAACCTAATTCAGATCACCACCCTGGGCCTAATCCTAATCCTAACATTAATCTCAACATAAAACCATATTTAAATAATCACCCTGGCCTTAATGCTAATCCCAACATTAACCTCAACATAAAACCATATTTAAATAATCACCCTGGCCTTTATATTAATCCTAACATTAATCCCAACATAAAACCAAATTCAGATCATCACCCTGGCCCTGTTCCTAATCCTAACATTAATCTCAACATAAAACCTTATTTAAATAATCACGCTGGCCCTAATCCTAATCCTAACTTTAATCCCAACATAAAACCAAATTCAGATCATCACCCTGGCCCTCTTCCTAATCCTAACATTAATCTCAACATAAAACCTTATTTAAATAATCACACTGGCCTTAATCCTAATCCTAACATTAATCTCAACATAAAACCTTATTTAAATAATCACGCTGGCCCTAATCCTAATCCTAACATTAATCCCAACATAAAACCAAATTCAGATCATCACCCTGGCCTTAATCCTAATCCTAACATTAATCCCAACATAAAACCTCATTCAAATCATCACCCTGGCCTTAATCCTAATCCTAACATTAATCCCAACATAAAACCAAATTCAGATAATCACCCTGGCCCTCTTCCTAATCCTAACATTAATCTCAACATAAAACCTTATTCAAATAATCACACTGGCCTTAATCCTAATCCTAACATTAATCCCAACATAAAACCTCATTCAAATCATCACCCTGGCCTTAATCCTAATCCTAACATTAATCCCAACATCAAACCTCATTTAAATGATCAGCCTGATCCTAATCCTAATTCAAATTTTAATTTCAGCCCAAAATGTGATCCGGACCTTCACCATGACCTAAAACCTAATTCTAACTTTCACTCAGGTCCTAAACCTAACCCTAATTTTAAACTCAACCCAGAAGCTAATCTGAACCATCACCCTTGCGCTAATCCTAACTTTAAATCTAATCTCAAAATCAAAACCTAATCATAACTCTAAACTTAACGTTAAACCCAAATCAATGAAATGAGCAGGGGTGCACAAACTTGCACACGGCTGTATATGCTGGGTACATTGTGTTGGCTGTAGTTCCACTCTGCTCATCCTATTAATTCTGCCTGTGATTCATTATTATTCTAGGTCAGCTAAATGACTCGCTGTAGGTGACCTTGAGCAGGATGGACACAAGTGGACGGGCTTTGTTTTTGTTTTGATGTCTGGATCTGCCACTTGGACTTTGGGCTTACTAAGAGCCATTGTCCACCTCTGGTTGAACTTTCTTGTCCTATCTGACAGGGGCGTTCACGTCACCGGACAGGCCACAGGAGAGAGAGAGGGCGGTGCGAGGGAAATGATCTGGCTGTGTGTTAACATTGTAAGTCTAAAACTATGTCTTTTACAATGCTGTTTACTCAAGCTTCTCTGTATTTCATTACTTAGTTGCTTTACGTCTGCTGGGAAGGAGCCCATAAGTGAAGCTAGCAAACTGTAGCTTCTGCCCATTCTGATTCCTCTGAATGTGGTTATTTTTCTTTTTTACACCTCGTGTCTTCAACGTGTAAAGCTTTTATAAGAGGTGCTTATAGACAGGCTCAAACGGAATCGGGCTCTTATGCTGGGTTTAGATGATTTTAAAGGTGAAGGGGGAGGCTATGACTCTATGATTTACGGCGGCTCTCTCTTCGCCCGGATTGATGCTATGCTTTCTTCGGGCCTTGCGGCTTTTACTGCATCATCTTGCATCCAGAGACATGGCTTCAGCCCAATAAAGCCCCTTTTAACATTCGGGAGGGTTTCTATAAACAAAAGGATGGAAAACTATTAAAGGAACTAATGTAAAATGACTTTCACTTCAGACTGGATAAAGGGCATTGGATCTAATGTAGACACACTTCATATATACCACCCAAAACACAGGTACAAAACATCCAACAGCATGTCCAAATTTCCTAATGACTGACCCAATAGAAATGGTCCAAAATCACTGTTACAGTGGTAACCCTACTTACGAGTTTAATCCGTGCAGGAGCTGAGCTCGTTAGCTGGTTTGCTCGTTAGCTGGATGCATTTTCCCCATAAGAATACATGTAAAACTGATTAATCCGTGTCAGCCGGCCAATATACAGTATACTTTAATATGCTAAATAATGTGTTTATATGGGTTTTTTAAACATAAACGAGACGACGACGGTGCTCGTGTAGGCTGGCGGCTAAGGAGGACAGGAGGACGGGCGTACGTGTATGGCATGGTTACACTTATCATATGAAAAGTAAAAGTAAAATGTATCTAACTTTCTTGTTCACTACCTTTTGCTACCTTAGCGTCGTTTTCACTAGCACTTTCACTTTCACTGGACAGCGGTCAAAAATAATG
>BRDA01044452.1:43687-55597 GCA_036984385.1 Crenuchus spilurus
AAACGAGTAGTGATACCATTGTTTATGTGATTCAACACGAGATGTACACGTGTATTACAACTTAACATAATTACCTGCACACGTATATGTCACCATTGGGATGAATGCTCGTAGGGATGATTGCTCATAAGGTCCATTGCTCAGCTCTAGAGCTAATACAATTCAACATTATGTGCACATGTAGAGCACAACTTAGTGTATTTGTTACCATAGTGATGAGCAAATAAAGTTGTCTTTGTTTTTGTTTAATAAAATGTTTAGTCACATGGTTGTCAAGAATGATTTGGGCATGCAAAGCCTAAAGTTTTTACATTATTTTTACAAAATAAATTTTGTAATGTAAAGCAAATACACACTTTCTGATTGGGATTGTAATCAGATCCATGTCCTACATGGCTATTATTATTTTATTTCAGTGATAATTTACAGGATTACACACCATGTTTGATCAGATAGAATTTGCAGTTAGATTGGACTTGAGTTAGATTGGAGCTATTAGTGCATAGACTAAATTAAACAATGAATATATATGTTTTTTTAAAGCTATTTAAGTGACTATTGAGTTCTAATATTTATATACAATGCTAGCATCACAGCTACGGTTTTAAACTAATAGCAAAATTAAAGATTTCCTTTTAGTCGGATAAACAAAAGCATCTGTCAGCCGTTTTTGTTTACTGTGTATTTTGTTGCACTTGCCATAACTGACCATAAAGATGTTATCATGAAATTATAACATTAAAAACAATACATATAGAAAATTATGACTTAAAAGTATGGTTGTAGCCATCATGCATGAAGTAAGAATATCATAAAAGGTGATGATTTTAGAGATTTAGAGGTTTTGTTTTAACAGTGCGAGTTGTTTGGAGTCATGAGGCTTTGCTGTTTGAATGAGAATGAAGGCTGAAAGCAGAAGAAGGAGAGTTATACAGACAGGTGGAGCAATGGAGAGACATCCATTTTAATCACTGGCTACACCCCGCAGCATTACGGCCCTAATACAAGCAGGCTGAAAGTGAGCGTACCGGTTGAACAAACAAGACAACTGTATCTTTCTCTAACTATCACATACGGCGGGCCAGAGGCGAGTGATACGAGGCTATAAAATGAGTGATGTTTGTAAAAAGAGACAGTTCTGCCCAGTAAGCACTTTTACATGGATGCTCCAGCCTTTTTATGTAGCGCTCCACCTAATGCACCCTGACACTCTGTTTTGATATCATTACTACATTATACTCGCAATTTTTGAGTGAAAAAACGCACTACTTAGAAAGTCGAAATTCATAAATACATTTATGTCAAACTGCACTTAATATTGATTTTGTTAGTGTTCAGATTCAATAATAAGGTAGAGGGTGCATGAATATTTAAATATAATCTTCATTTCTGCATCTCCTAATGGCCTCAGCTCTTCCACACTCAATTTAAACACAATTTAGAAACTATAATGTATTGAAAAATACAGGGATTTGGCAATAAATCATAGGGAGAATATCCTGGGCCTATTATAAGATAGTTCAATATTAGCCCCCAGAGGGGCCTGCACAATTAGATTCCTGTTTTTAAGCTACTCAATTATCCTCCTGCTCTCATTTCAGAGGACTTTTACCTTTATACCTCAAAGCAGTTTGCTTATAGAAAGAGCTGAAATGCTGTGATACAGAGTGGGTGGGGTAAGGGTGGGGGTGGTGGTATATTTCTGGAAAGAGGACACTGTCTTTGCTCTGGATGTTCAAGTTTCGGAGTTTTATTTGTGTTATCAGTAGTCAATATATTTTATTAAAATCAGTGAAAATGACAAATCTCTACACTGAAAGATAAACATAAACAATGCTGTAAATATGAAAATGATCATGTACTCAGAGAAGCAGTTATCACACTTTAAGGCAAAATTCAGATAATATTGACTTTGAACAAATGTATTATCTCCTAGTGTTTGAAAGCAGGCATACAGTATACTCCTGTTTTAATATTAAAATCTCACTCATTCAAATGATATAGAGGTGCCATTTTTTTTGCTTTTTTTTGCATTTATTGCTGTTTATTTTTGGGCTATTTAAATATTTTTTTTTTTTAAACATTGAAATATATTATTATAATTTTTTTATATTTTTTTATATTTATTTATATTGATATTAAATATTTTTGTAATTAATTACAAGTGTTTCTAAATGTCATGTATACTAATATTTTCAAAATTTACTGCAGAATTGTTGTTTATTTTTTTTAATTCAACACATCTTAATACATAAAATGTAATGTGCCAGTGTGGTAATGAATAATAAATAAATAAATATTTTATAATTATGTGCAAGTACTAGTGCATCTCAAAAATTACAATTTCACAAAAAACAGTTGGTGTTAATTTAATCATTCATTACACATAAAGTGACATTTCAGTCCTTTTTTTTGTTTTAATGTTGATCAGTATATATCTGTATTATAGTGCAAGAAAATAAAAAATTCAGAATTTCAAATGATTAGAACATTTTATTACGAATTACTATTCAAACAGTGTAAACTTTAAAATCATTTGATTTGTAATTTCTTTACATTTTAATGAATATTAAATACATATAAGTTTAACTTTTTGAATTCAAATATGAACGAAAAAACAACTTTTTCACAGTATTCTATTTTTTTGAAGATATACTAGTGTATAAAACATCACAAAAAAAAACTTACAAACTGCACAAAATGTTTTTTTTTTGTAGTTTGGTTTGGACTCTATGGACTGGTGTCAGTATGGAGAGATGGACTGCTGCGGTGTTCCAGAAATGAGACTTTATTACGCAAAACTGAAACAAAACATGAACCAAGACATACATGTCGTGACTCACGAAGACTGTGGAAATGCGAGGGAGTAGCAAACATGATTAACATGTAATGAGAGGGCAGGGCTACAATTAGAACAAGATACACATGATGTAACTGTGGGTGGAGACATGTGTACAGGACACATGGAAAATGTAAACAAACAAAGAGCACATGGTGACAGGAAGTCACATGGTGAAATGTAAACAAATGAGGCATGTGGATAGAAACAAGGTGGGGCTGGGACACAGCAGAGGCAGGAAGGTAGTGAATGGTACTTTTTGTAAGCTACTGTTTAATTTTAAACAAGCAGGGGTAAGGACCCTTTAACTCAACACACATGTATAATAAAGACTAATGTAGCAAGTGCTTCAGCATTCTTTTAAATGTACTTTTAGTGTTGTGACAGACAGAGGTTAGCTGGTAAGATGCTGGAGGTCCTTTAGTAGTTTTATTAGCTCATACAGCTTCTCATCCATAAAGACCACTTTGTCCAGTCTTTCAAAAACATAAAATTGTGATGTTCAAGTGTTTTAGTAACCCTATTCATTTTGAATGTCTTTCATCCTAATCTTTGGTTATTATTTATTCAATAGTGGAACTTTAGTGACTGATATTTGTAAGCTAATGAGGATCTAAAAGAATCCCTGAATCCTGAGCTGACACTTATATCTGGAACACATTGATGCACTGTGCTACACATTCACACTTTCTCAAACTGTAAACAGATTGGAGCTGCAGGAGACGTTCCAGCTTTTGTTTTGTTGACTCTGGACCAAAACCAGCATCAGAGTAGCAGCTGATTCTCGTACTGAAGAGCGGCTTGATGTGCGTTCAGAACCCATCTGGATACTGTTAACTGAATCACACACTGTTATTCTCCCTTGTTCTGCAGTGTCTGGCGTCAGCATTAATGAGTGACATTTTTGGAGACAAATTGATCTTTTAATTTTTACTTGTATTGCACAAAGAGCTGAAGACTCAGAAGAAAGAAAAAATCAAACAAAGGTATCTGTAACATCTCAGTAGTTTCTCATAAACAGAGGAGATTGGATGAGACTTTAGCTGAAGTCTCTTGCTGCTCAGAAACTTATCTGTCCTTCATAGTTTGATGTGTCTCATGTTGACTTTAGCAGAGGTCTCAGTAAAGTCTCACATTTGATCAAATTTGTCATAATAGAGCTCCTGTGAACTAAAGACAATATTCTCAACCATTTCTCATTCGGGACTGAATCTTCTCAATTTTTACTTTTAGCAGAGATCTTCTCAATGCTGAGCTTTAGTAGAGGTCTCAATGAAGTCTCATATTTGCTCAAATTGATCATAATAGTGCTGTGTACTCAAGACAATAGTCTCACCCATTTCTCACCCAGGACAAAGTCTTCTCAATGTTGAGCTTTAGTAGAGATCTCAATAAAGTCTCACATTTGCTCAAATTTGTCACAATAGTGCTGTCTACTAAAGACAATATTCTCAACCATTTCTCATTCGGGACTGAATCTTCTCAATTTTTACTTTTAGCAGAGATCTCAATAAAGTCTCACATTTGCTCAAATTTGTCATATTAGTGCTCCTGTGTGCTAAACACAAAATTCTCAACCATTTCTCACCCAGGACAAAGAGTCTTCTTGATGCTGAGCTTTAGTAGAGGTCTCAATGAAGTCTCATATTTGCTCAAATTGATCATAATAGTGCTGTGTACTCAAGACAATAGTCTCAACCATTTCTCACCCAGGACAAAGTCTTCTCAATTATTAATTTTAGCGGAGATCTCAATAAAGTCTCACATTTGCTCAAATTTCTCATATTAGTGCTCCTGTGTGCTAAACACAAAATTCTCAACCATTTCTCACCCAGGACAAAGAGTCTTCTCAATGCTGAGCTTTAGTAGAGTTCTCAATGAAGTCTCATATTTGCTCAAATTGATCATAATAGTGCTGTGTACTCAAGACAACATTCTCAACTATTTCTCATTCAGGACTAAGAGTTTTCTCAATGTTGAGCTTTATTAGAGGTCTCAATGAAGTCTCACATTTGCTCAAATTTGTCATAATAATGCTCCTGTGTACTAAAGACAATATTCTCAACCATTTCTCACCCAGGACAAAGTCTTCTAAATGTTGGGCTTCAGTAGAGGTCTCAATGAATTCTCACATTTGCTCAAATTTGTCATAATAGTGCTCCTGTCTACTAAAGACAAAATTCTCAACCATTTCTCATTCAGGACTGAATCTTCTCCATTTTGACTTTCATCTTGATAAAGTCTCACATTTGCTCAAATTTGTTCTAACAGTACTCTTGTGTAATAATCACTTTATGCTTTTTCACAATATTCTTATTTTTGGAGCTGCAATGGTAATTCAACTTTCTCAGACGACAAAGTCTCCTGATGGACTGTGCGGGTGTCCAGAAAACCAATTAAATTTGGCTGATTATGCTCCCAGAGACCCCAAACTACAGCACAATTTAGATTTGAACCTCAGTTTGACCATCTCTGAACGGCTACATAGCAATGTTACCAGATTCACATGAGCCAGACTCAATCCTGAGGTTTTATATAACGCTGCAGCAACTGATGCTTGGAGCATTATTGATGTTATTGGAAATATTCATTTCATTGAAAAGTTCCAGTTCATCCTAATGTGGATTTTTCATTACGGAAAAAGGCGAGATTGCTATTTTCATTTGAAAAAAAAAAAGTCCTGGCGAGTATAACATGATCTATAATCTGTGTAACTCTGGTGCCCAATGATTAGTATAGAGCGTATTATGTAAAGGTGGCCCAGCTCTGTCGGCTAATGGCTCGCCTGTCTATATAAGTTATGGATGTAGCCTTTTGTGCAGAAGGGTCGCCCATAAAGGCCCACCTTTTTAATTCACAGTCACCCCTGGTCATGCTAAATGGCTGATAGTGGAATTGGAAGGCTAGTTTATACCGGTACACACGCTCTTTGTTCCAAATATAGCCATTAACTTTGATGAGTGAACAGAGGAACATTTTCCCCCTCTTCGTTTTCACAAGGTTAAACATTTCTTAGATCAGCTCCAGGCTCCGGCTTATGGACGTACCCTTCAAATCTATCCCGTTTCATTTTGAGGACTCTGACAGTGTCTGAATGTTTGAGAGATTATAAATACAGTGGAACCTCGGTTATCCTGGTTATCATACAATTCGGTTATCGTCAACTTTTTTGGGGGAAATTTTGTGCCAGTTATTGTTCATCCGCCAAATTTTCGTCAGCGTGCCCAAATGGCTCGCTTATCTTTTCGCGAAAACAAGCTTCCACCTATGCATTTGTCATTCATTCTGAATTTGTGTCTCATTTCTCTAGCTTTTGTTTCTCATTGTTTTTTGTTGATAATTCTCAAAAGAAACTAAAATACATCACACTAAAGCGATGGCGCACAGCGCTACCACCTGAAAATGGGTGTGAAAACAAATACTGGCCGAGAACCCTGAGAACAGGTGTACAAAACAAAGGCTGGAGGCTGGACCACACCGCCACTCTCTAAAACAGAGCGTAAACCTGTAAGAGTGATGTTAAATGTTCATTTATCCATTTCATTAGTCTGTTGTGTTTATTTCTCATTGTGTTCTGTATGTAAAACGGTAGTTATTCTATATAAAATGTGTTTTTGTTCATATTTTGGAGTTTATGGAACATATTAATTAGATTTCCATGATTTCTTATGAAATATAGCTTCAGTTATCATTCAGTTATCATGATGAAAACTGAGGTTCCACTATAGTGCTTAAATATACATCAAAAACAGCTGAAATACATACTTTCACTGCTGGTGCTTTTATACCACCAGTAACATTTCTCACCCAACATGTGAATGCACTTTGCGATGGACTCTTTCATGTTAATTGTGTCTGTGTTCCAGCAAAGAGCCTTCAAACGTAGACGCCTTCGTCCCCATCTGCCGCCAAAACACTGATTGCAAATGTAGCAAAATCTTGATTACCGAATCTCTGAGCAGCTCCTTTGTGTACACCACTTCATTTTTCCCCTTTTCTTGAGTAGATTATTAAAAATTGATCATTCTTTGTAATGGCCTCATTTCTGTCAGTTTTCATATTTTAATCCCGTTTTAGGGAAAACAAGATACATTAATCAAATATGACAGAACACACTCTTAATGTAATCATGCAAGGGAATATGAATTGCAAATGCCCAACCGGCACCTCCTCCCTCCAAATGTACTTCCATTAATGTTACAAAATAAAATAATCATGAACATTTGAAGCAGAAATCGGCTACACGCTACGCAGTGGAACATTTACAGTTTGGATGGTTGGAAATGGATAAAAGTGGGGACTTTACAACAAAAGCTGGCAGATGCATGTTCTCAGGTGAAGAACAGGAAAAGAGGGAGTGGCTGTAAACAAATTTGAGACATTCATTGTTTTGACTGCTTCTTCACCTCTCAGTAGCAGGGTTGCCAGGTTTATGGTTTCCCTTTCAAAATGACAAAAATTAATGGTAGTATTATAATAATATTATTAAATATTAACAAGTTATTAAATTGATAATGTAATATTTTTACATTATCAATTTAATAACTTGTCAATATTTAATAATTAATTAATGTAATTTTATTATTAATAACTACTAGTAGTTATTGTTAGCAAATTGTTATTAGTAAATATTATTAATAATATTTTTTCTAAATAATATATTAATATTTATTAATAATTAATAATAATTTAATTTATGTTCAACAACAACAACAACAACAACAAAACACACTTTCTGTGTTTGGCTAAATAAGTGAAAACACCCAATAATTTATACCAAACAATGACATTCTTCATTCTGCTTTTCCTCACCAGTTAATAAAACACAGATTCACCCGCACGATAACAGTTTGGTTGTGAAATTTAGGAAGACAACAAACTACAAGCACAATTTATACTAAATTACACTTGTTATGATAAAGCCAGAATACAGCCGCTTAGCTTTGTGTTTGTGTTAGCTTGTGTTGTGTTTGTGCTCCAGCGGCTGCAGTGTTAGGGACTGTACAACACATACACACCAGTGATCTAAGGTACAGTGGGCACACTTGGTGGGCAGCCCTATCCACAGCATCCTGGGAGCAGCTGGAAGTTAAGGGGATTGAATTGAGGACCTTCCTGTCAAATATCTTAATAAGTGAACTCATCTTAAAAATACTTTAAATACTAAATATGTCTTGCATATGAATCTGCTGCCCAAAGTTTTTAGGGTCTTTACACAGCAACTACATTAAATAAATGTAAAATGTTGACATTTTTGTAAAATAGCTCTTTAAACGAGCAGAAAATATATTTTGTGATTTATAATAAAATAACACATGCTTACTCTTTACTGCTGAGTACAAATGCAAACATGTTTTTGTCC
This sequence comes from Crenuchus spilurus, assembly GCA_036984385.1. Classification (NCBI taxonomy): domain Eukaryota; kingdom Metazoa; phylum Chordata; class Actinopteri; order Characiformes; family Crenuchidae; genus Crenuchus; species Crenuchus spilurus. The sequence continues at coordinate 51,889 of BRDA01044452.1, forward strand.
CAGAAATCCTTGTTTCAGGCTGCACAGCACTAAAGTAACTTTATGTAGGTTCATTTTGCAACTCAGATTTGAGCCACAAGAGGGCGCCCTTCAACTGGACAGAAAACGAGTGCTCAGTTCTATTTTTTTGGGACTCAAACATCTGTAAAGGACTGCAAACGATAGACGCAGTTATCGCTTATGACAAAATTATATGTTTATATGTATAATTCTTGTCCTCTTAGATATATCTTAGAAAATTAGAGTGAATGAATGAATGTTACACTGATATAGCACCTTTCTAATAAGCAAGAATGCTTTACAATCAGCACACTCAACACACTCCTTTTACATACTTACAGCTCAACCACACACACTGACGAGAAGCAGCAGCCAATCGTGCACAGCATCTCAACCAGAAGTGACCGTCCACCTGGAGGACTGTATTGAGCACTAGAGGGATCACCCAGGACAGAGTGCCAACCATGTGATCAATCTCTGAATGTAAGGAATAGATGTTAGACCCAGATCAACATTTTTACTTGTGATTTTATTGCATAAACTGTGCTGGCAGATCATTTCATTTTTCAAGATAAAAGCTTTAATGAAGCTACATCCCATAATACTAACACAAGTAAGAAACCTCATACTTTAAATGAATATAAAACAAGAAACCCTCCATATTTAGACTAGACATAGGATGATCTTATCACTGCAGTGGACGCCTTTGCCACCCGGACGGGCTGTTTTTTTCTGAAGGGTAGTGCCAGAATGCAGAGGAAGGCATTAAAAAATCATAACTAAATAAGTATGTGTTTGCGGATAAAAAGGTGTAGGCCCGGCAGCGCTCATAAACAGAAATCAGCATGCAAAAAACGGGATGAATATTTAAAGAGGTTAGGGAGAAAATGGCTCTAATGAAGAAAGGCAGTTCTAAAAAGCTGACCCTGGCCTCTGGAGTGAAGGAATTCTTCCCAGGGTACCTTGGCCACACTTAGAGAAAAGCAGATAATTCGTTAATGTCACGCACTTGTTGGAAATGGCAGATAAATGGATTCCAGCCATTATTTGCCAGCCTAAGTGAAGTGAAGGAGGCAGCATGGTGGAGAGGACAAACCCAGTTATGAGTGATAAGTGTCTGAAAGCTAATGAAGGCTGGATAGGCCAAGGTCAATGGCTGCCAGCGAGGTGTCTGTGCCGCTCTGCTGTCCTGCTGCTTAAATATAGTGGAAATATACATTGAGCTTTTAACACCTTGAAACATGGGAGAGGATGGAATATGAAATATGGGCTTGTAATGGCTTTTTAATGATGCACCCCCAACCCCCCACCCTGGCCTGAGATTGGAAATTGGAGGTGAACCTTGATATCGCCGCACTAAGTGCTTGTAATGCACCGTAACTTTTTTCCCTCGGCGTGGATGAGGCCATTCTACATAGGTGACGGATGCCTTACTGACGTATCATGCCAAAGGATGATATTATACCGAAGGTACTTAAAGACACTGAACAATATGGACAGAAATAGTTTTCTTTTCCATTAGAGGTTACTGTGATATTATGAAGGGGTTTTGAGCCTCGGTAATCACCATAATGATGTGTAGTTGTTTCTGCCACCTGTTTGTGCATAAAAAGACATATATGCATGTCTACAAGCCACGTCTTCTATCTGAAAGGATTTGTCCAAAGGAAAAATCTGAATCGTGGTTATTCTTTAAAGACAAAGTGGGACAGGACTTTTGGGACAGAGAGACAGCCTTGGACAGCACTGCAAAATAAGCAAATCAAGCCTCCCAAATGGGTTCTGATCCAACACTTCTGTCTTCAAATGACTTGGTGGTGATGACTTCAACCTCAGTTTGACCTGAATTAGGTCATAAAAAAGTTGAATGGCTACATTTGGACCAGTTTTGGCCCAAAATAGAAGCGGAGTTGGTAGGTTGTGTTTGGCCATGTTCAAAGGACATGACAGGCCTTAAACCCAGAGGTGGTCCTAGCCTGTTTGGTGCCCCCATAGCTGGGGTTGATCGACCAAACCTGTGCATACTGCACTGTACAGGCTCTTCTTTCCCCATGAAATAGCTATTTCCTTTCATTCATTTTGAAGCATCTGTGTATCTTTATGATCTCTCATAGATGTATTACAAAAGTATCCTTCACAAGCTCCTTCAAATTCGTCCATTCTGCTGATGTGCGGCATGCGCAAAGTTACAAAACTCCAGCGCACATGGGCGGAGCCACCGATAATTGTTTCATTTTTGGGGCGTGCTCCCTCCTGCAAGTTGTGATGCGTAAAGTATAAACCTAGCTTAACTCTTTTAGCTCTCCAATCATTCCAAGGGCACTTCACACAACTTTGCAGGGGACGAGGCTGACCGGTTATGGCCGGCCCATACCACCTATATCAGAAACCAGCTGTGCCTGTCTTGGTCCAGAATTGACTGATAATTACCATAACTGACCTGTGACATAAATAGGCCATATTTGGGCCAGAATTGTTTGCTTTCTGGGTTCCCTTTTCACTATAAACTCATCTAACCAAACTATGTCTTATTTTGGAGACATTATAAGAAGAAACAATTGAAAAAAGATTGACAGTTGAAGGTAAAAGAGGAAGAGGACGACAACAAGATGGATGGATACAATCAGAGCAATCGTTAACAAACTGTTAAAAACCAAACAGAGGTGGTAGAAGCACTATCGATATGGTCATTTAAAATCTAATATTTTGATTTATCAAAATGTTCTAAGCTTATTATAGAATAATTTAATGTATAACTAAACATTTCTTTCTTGTTTATGTAAAATTGGCAGATTTGCAAAGTATTGGCATATGATTGTGCCTGATGTTCTGAGTTTATTTGGAAAGAAACACAATAATTTGAGAAATTGGTACTAAAGAAAATGACTTAAAACAAATAAAATGTCCAATTTTAGGGCTCTGAGTGGCTCAGCAGGCTAAGACACTGACACTATGACCAGAGGATCATAGTCAAAAATGTCAAAATTGAACAGGAACAGAGAGGGAGAGAGACAGCATTAGAAAGAGTGAGAGAGAGAGAGAAAGAGAGGAAGAGAGTGTGTGAGAAAAGAGAGAAAGAGAGAGAGAGAGTTAGAGTGTGTGTGTGTGTGAGAGAGAGAGAGAAATAAAGAAAGAGAGTGTGTGAGAGAGAAAGACAAAGAGTTAGAAAGAGAAAGAGAGAGTTAGAAAGAATGAGAGAGAGAAAGAGTGAGAGAGAGAGAGAAAGAGGAAGAGAGTGTGAGAGAGAGAGAAAGAAAGAGAGAGAGAGAGGGAGTTAGAAAGAGTGTGTGTGTGTGTGTGAGAGAGAGAGAGAGAGAGAGAGAAAGAAAGAAAGAAAGAGATAGAGTGTGAGAGAGAAAGACAGAGTTAGAAAGAGAGAGAGAGAGAGTTAGAAAGAATGAGAAAGAGAGGAAGAGAGTGTGAGAGAGAAAGACAAAGTTAGAAAGAGTGTGAGAGAGAAAGTGTGTGTGTGTGTGTGTGAGAGAGAGAGAGAGAGAGAGAGAGAAAGAGAAAGAGTGTGAGAGAGAAAGACAAAGAGTTAGAAAGAGAGAGAGAGAGAGAAAGAGTGAGAGAGAGAGAAAGAGGAAGAAAGTGTGTGAGAGAGAGAAAAAGAAAGAGAGGGAGAGAGTTAGAAAGAGTGTGTGTGTGTGTGAGAGAGAGAGAGAGAGAGAGAGAGAGAGAGAAAGAAAGAAAGATAGAGTGTGAGAAA
>BRDA01044455.1:0-10634 GCA_036984385.1 Crenuchus spilurus
CTATAGAGAACAGAGCGACAAAGAAGGCCCAAGATGATTGAACAGTTAGAGGCCTGTATTAGACATGAATAGGAGAGCATTCCTATTTCTAAACTCGAGAAACTGGTCTCCTCTGTCTCCAGACGTCTGTTGAGTGTTGTAAGAAGAAGGGGGGATGCCACACAGTGGTAAAAATGGCCTTGTCCCAACTTTTTTGGGATTTGTTGACGTCATGAAATTTTAAAACAACATATTTTTCCCTTAAAATGATACATTCTCTCAGTTTAAACTTTTGATCTGTGATTTGTGTTCTATTCTGAATAAAATATTAGATGTTGGCACCTCCACATCATTGCATTCAGTTTTTATTCACAATTTGTTTAGCGTCCCAACTTTTTTGGAATCCGGTTTGTATATATATATATATATATATATATATATATATACACACACACACACACACAAACACACACACACACACACACACACCTGCCTCTGCCTCGTCTATATCTTCACCTTTCTCCACGTGTTCAGTGTTTATTTATGTTTGCCATGTGCTTTTGTACATGTGTCGTTCTGTCACCATGTGCTTGTATTTATGTTTGTGTCATGTCTGTTAATCAGTGTTTGATCTACAGCTTCCTCATGTTTATGTGTCCTTCGCCAGTCATTAATTGATCTTGCATATTCATGAATGTGCGTGTATGTGTGTGAATGTGCGTGTATGTGTGTACATCATTCACAGTTCTACCTCAGCATTGTTTTGTACAGAGATGAGGGCTTGGCTAGGATAGTCTGTAATGCCCTGTGCCCGATGAGAGGACTAACCATGACCTTGATCAGGATTAAGCAGATAAGATAATGAATCAATATATATACATATATATAAAGTCAAATCTCAAAAATGTAAACATTGAAAAAAAAAACTAAAATTTCAAATAAGGAGATGTTATTCTAAGTCATTGTGGTCCATTATTATTGATCCATTTATTACACAATGTTTACATGATGGAAAGGGCATCTTGCTGTTTTCAAATGGTGTGAAATGGGGCGTTCACACAACACTTTTTCAAACTCTTTCAAGCGTTTTTTTCTCCTCATTGTCTATGGGACAATGCACACTGCGACTAAAGCGCTCCTCTACCCTGCGCAACGTGCTTAACATTTTAAACTCCATCAACTTTTGAGCTGTGCTCCACAAAACATGCCACACATCATGAAGAGCTGACCTGAGGAGATCTTACCTCCACTTACTCATCCACGATGGAGAAGAAGCTAGCTGTGGCTGTTTTCAAGTTGATCATTTGCCTTTTTCTCTGATTTTTTGTTTAACATCAATGACATTCATATTTCTAACATGGCTATTGTTTGTTACACCACATGACACTCAACGTTGACTGTGCCTTCAAATGACTCTGTTAAATCACCAAAGCATATGACCTCACTGCAGAGTCAGGCTTTTCCAGGTGTGTGCTGGTGAATAATGTGACCATAGCTGCAGAAACCCTCATTAAAGTAGAAACACAGTTTTGAAGAGTGACCGATGGCGCTGAAGGAAAGTTCTGGAGGTCGATCCACAAAAACAGAACACACAGTCCCCAAAATGAGCTCATAAATGACAAGCAGTACACCTAATATTTCAGAGCAAAGAACACAAACACTTCTGCGATGACTAATGTACACACACACACACACACACACACACACACACACACACACGCACACACACTCACCTGCTTGTCTGGACAGGCTCAGCTCAAAATTATAGGCTAACAAAGGGTCATGTGTGGACGTAAAGAAAACACACCTTTCTCTCTCATTTCTCTCTCTCTCTCTCTCTCTCTCTCACACACACACACACACACACACATCTGCCTAGTCACCCACACAGAGTGGTATTACTTTACCGGATTACAGGCAGTTCTAAAACCTAAAATTAACCATAATCATTCCTTCAGTAACCTAACCTTAAGCTAAGTACCCTAAACCTACCCTTAACCTTAACCTCAGTAACTTAACCCTAAACATGTCCTTTACATAAATAACCTAAACCTTACCTTAACTTCAGCAACCTAAACCTAACATCAACCTCATTAGCATAAACTTAGCCTTACCCTCTGGAAACCTAAACCTAACCTTACCCTCAGTAACACATCAACCTCATCAGCATAAATCTAACTGTACCCTCAGTAACCTAAAACTAACTCAATCTAACTTTACCCACAATAACCGGAAACACCTGGTTTTTGAAGTGTGATTAGCTAATGGTAGCATTTTTGCTACTTTGCCTGATTTGCGTATGTAAACTGTACTCCAGACACTGAAACAGCATGGACTAGATTGGGTACTGTTAGGAACAGATTGGACAACAACTAAAGTATCAATAGTTTAATATGTTCATCTCAGACATGTCCTCTTGTTATAATCAAGTCTACCAATCTGTCCCTGGAGGTGGCAGACTGGGGTATTGGTGGACCAGAGGCAGGACACTGGTTAATGAATTGATCAGGTACTTTGATACTTTCTTTTAGTGATAAGCTCTTCTTACCTACACCCCACCCTCCTCTTCAAAAGCAGAAGTGGTTTGATCCCATGGTGCACTCCACAACCAAAACTAAAATGACGGTTTCAGAAACAGTGAAAGAAAAAGCTAAAAGAAGACAGGCACCTGCTGAGCCTACTGTGAATAAACAGTAAACAGATGGCAGTAAAGTAAGTTAGCTTGCTAACTAGCATTCAGCTTGTTAGCATAACAACACGCGCTGATAAACAAGATTTTATTAAATGTAATTAGTAAACTTTTTATTAATAGAAAATGTTTTTTTGTGATCATAAACCAGCAAGTTCAATCTTGGCCCATCACCAAAAAAGTGTTAGTTTTGTGCCAGAAAGTTGTTGTTTTAAGTGGGTTTAAAAGTTTACAGCTAGAGCAAAACACAATAAAGTGGAAGGGCAGCCATCTCTGATGAAATCACATAATAATCCTATAAATGTGTCTTCAAATATTCATTATAGACCTCAAAACAATGTTTTAAATGTGTGAACTTTCATGCATAAATATCAGAGACTTGTAGGAAATGCACTTAAAAAGTTCGGTAACACTTTCTGTGAAGCCTAATCCTTGTAAAAGTGATTTTAACTCTAACATTTGGCAATAATGCTTTCTAAGCCTACTTATTGGCTCTAATAATGCATCATAAGCCTCTAATGGTATAATTGACTATAATACATTATAAACAATTAATGATCTGCACAGTTATAATCGCCTTATTACAATTATAAAAACATTAGGAACATTCAAAATGACACAGAGTGCTTCAAGTGACAGACTTTGACATTTTTTATAATTGTAATGAGGTCTTTATAACTGTGCAGATCATTAATTGTTTATAATGAATGAATTATAACATTAATGTAACAACATATTTATATGTCAAACCCCAAATTATAATATCATTAAAGTCATTATTAACAAATTATATAAATACTATATATATATATATATATTATCTCTCTCTTTCTCTCTCTCTTTCTCTCTCTCCCTCTCCCTCTCCCTCTCCTTCTCCCTCTCCAGGTGCCAGCAGGTTCTATACAGCACTATGTAATACTTCAAGAGGTCTATTGTGTTTCTCACAGCTGTATGTGGATTCCTAAAAGATATGTGCTGAAATACACACACATGAATACACACACACATCCTTTTCACATTGCCTCCTTGAAACATGATGTCAATCTTTCCTATCTTGAATATACAGTGGTGAGCCCTTGATAAAGTCTATTTGTTAAACAGAGGATGTAATTCTGCAAATTCTTTCCTTCCTTAACTCACAAGCCCAAGCAAAACAAAGACAGGAGAGATTAAAAAGCACGTACTGTATGTCTCTCCTTTTACTGTATACACTGTATACACTGTTCCCTGCAGTTTATCCACCTTCAAAATCAAAATCATTCAGAGGACAAATGCCATCCTAAGGCCACGAACCATGAGCATTTGTGTTTTAGGTGAGTATGTTCACTATCACAAACTGAATAAACCAACACAAACTGATATGAGCCTGGACTAATGCTTTAAAGAGATACTTTGGCTAAAAATCAATTGATATTCCTTGAATCTGAATGGAATTAGCCAAAACATGTTTGGTATCTGACGTTTTTTTTTTGTTTGTTTGTTTTAAGCTACAAAGCTAATGCAGATCATTAGTAATGAAAGGTCTTGTTTGCTAATTAGCATCATGCAAAATTCAGGGGCTATAGCTCACACTCACCAAATGTAATTTGCTCTGCTAAATTAAAAGAAGAAAATGTAAGTAAACGGACATTGGGGCAGCAATGTTTTAGGAACCTGTGACCAGAAGGTTGTCAGATCAAGCCCCCAAACTGACAGGGCACAACTGAAATGCTCAAGGCACCTAACTCCCAATGGCCCCCCAATGGTGGCGTAGATAAGCATCAACAGGGACATCTTAGATGCTTTTTAGCACAGCAAAATGAAAGGAAACAAAAACCTTTGTTCCTGTTTAGAGGATACAGAATTATTTATATGTGTTATATGATCAGAAATAACACATTATACATGTTAGAAATAAATTGTCATAAAGCATATAAGCAAAATCTTCATTTAATATTGCACGTATATACTGTAAATAATGTATGAACCTGAACCAAGAGCTGATGGATGAATGGACGGATGGATGGATAGATGGATGGATATAGCAAAAAGGTAAGAGCAGTTGAATTGATAAAGGATAGAAAGGAACTGAGGAAATGGAATCAAGGTGACTGAGAAAATGAGAGAAAAGAAAAAATGTGGAGGAAGATGGATGGACAGTAGCAAAAAGCAGTGAGAAAGGAAGTAATAGATATTAGTTGAAAACAAAAAAGGAGGAATCCTGTTAGTTCGGCTCAGACGTGGATTATGGTCTTGAGATTTCTCAAAAACATTCTGATCCCACGGTAAACACACTCAATTGAACTGAGGAGTTTGAGTGATAATACTCTCTCTCTCTTTTGCACCTCTCTCTTCATAATGCTCTTCTTTAAGTTTTACATTGTGACTAATGCATACTTGCTAATATTTGTTTTTGTGGTGCATCATTTTGTGCAATATGCCCTGCATATACAGTCTACTCTAGTACTACTAGCTGTAGCCCTACTGTTACTGCTACTACTGAGACCTGTTAAGACCATTACTATACTTCCTGATTAGCTTAAACGCTAGCATAATTTTGAAGCTAATCTAAATATGACTAAATATAATACAGTGCTTTGTGTTTACACCCATTCACAAGTCTCCATAAAATCATGCCACAATGAAGAAAATATTGAAACAAAAGCAAAACAAAAAAAACATGTATAACCAAAATACTGGATCTGCTAGCAAACATGCTAACAGTGTTACTGGTGCTACGTTCATTGCACAATAGTATTTTCATGATACTTTCCAATATAATGACAGTGGTATTTCAAATACCATATTATTATGCACTTTTTACACACTGACATTAGCTATACACTCTACACTGAGACAGAATTGTACAGAAACATGGTATTAGTATCATATGTACTATCCCCAAAATCTAGCATTAGCTGCTTTCTTATGTTAGCAATTTAGTCTTTACAAAGATATAATTAAAATAATAGCCATTCTAGTTCATATTCTGGTACACTTTGTCATATAATAGTGGCTCTGTCTTTATTCTCTTCTGGAATTTCTCAAAGAAAGAGTAAAAGAAAGAAGGTGTGGAGAATTTGTTACTATTAGCCTGCTAGCATCAGCTGCAGACACAGAGATGAATTTCTAACCAACAATATTTTTCAGAATTCATCTAGTGTGTATTACTAATTTTAAACAATATTGATGTATTAATAAACCCTGTGATATGTCTCGATGAATGTGTTTTCTGCCTTTTTAATGTTACATTAAAAAAAAAAAAAACTCAGAAAGACATAAAAATTGTATTTGCCTCCAAGTTGCAATGTATTATACAATTTTATCATCGTTACCACACATATAACATTTGTCTTTCTTTACGATCTACAGTTTATTTCATGGACGTTCATAATTCAACACAAACTGTGTTGTAGTCTTCAGCCAGGAAGGCAATACATCTTACAGGCAGGCAAAAAGGCAATTATACATTTAGGCAATTAGGCTTTAGAGCTGTTGAATAACTATGAATTTGTGGCATTGTTTATATAAGCAGATCGATGAGAGCCGTACAGAACAGAAATAAAGATAAAACACCACTGACTCACTGGTCTGCTAGTCACTTCACAATGTTCGTGAACAAAATAATGACATGAATTGCAGCAATTAGAACTGTTATAATGAAATACAGTTGTGCAGAAGCATTTAAGTGTGTTTTATGTGTGAAAGAGCAAGAAGAGTGTATATGCAAGTAGACAGCTCAGGACTCCATTGGCCAGCCTTTAACAGCACTTCTGTGTAGTTTGTCAGGCCCTCTTTATCCAGCCATCACTCAACAGTAACCTCTCTCTCTCCCTTTCTTTCACTCTCTGTGTTCATTGCTCTTTCTCCACCTCTGTCTTTTTCTCGGTCTTTTACTCTTTTCAACTCAATTTAGTTCACCTGACAAGCTTTGTCCATAAAGGTGTTCTTTCATAGATGCTATGGCTGTGTATAGACAAGAACCTGGTGATGTGATACTATCACACTACAGGTGCAATGGCTCAATATATTGTGACGTACTGTGGTTTTGTAAGCGAGGTGAGATTTTTTAAACCTAATTTTAGGAAAACAATCAGTGTTGGGGCCTTATATTGCTTCTTTACAACAATGACTCTTATCTAAAGTGGGCAAAATCAATCACTCCCAACATGTAACTATGAATTAACCAATCACAGTGTGCTATTGAGAATTAATACAGTATCACTAAACACAATTAAAAAAGTGTTTAAATTGGTTTAAAAAACCAATTCAAGCTAATAATAAACTGTATCACATACTGACCATTTAAAGTTTTTATTTAATAACATTTTGCAATAATTTTGTATGGTGTTATGTACACTTTTGGACATCACTGGACAAAGGACATGAGAAGGTAACATACAAGCAAACAAAGTTACATTGGCATGAAGCTCACCACTGCTTTTCTGGTGAAATTCTCTACCAGTTTGATGTATCACACCTACCTAGTTGAATCCTACAAGGTGGGATTCAACATGGTATGGCCCCTTACCACACAGCTTGTGTCTAAAACTGGATCACCAGTTTTTATGGATGTAAAGACATACATGGATGTTTCCTTACTTTTGAGATGTAGGCATTGAATACAGTTTCCTGATTATAAGCTTAGGACAGGTCTCTCTTCCCCATACTTACCTCTCAACTAATGTTCAGTAGGTGACCGCATCCCTTAGAATGCCACCTCCTGCCTGCTGTGTCTATGCACTTCTGGGTGCATGTAGCATGTTGTGTGTGAATCTGTGTGTGTAATCCCTCTCTGCAGGGAATTATAGGTAGGATTAACAGCATGTGTAGTATCCTACTGATACATGCTGGGAAAATAACCCCCTCACTCTGGGATTAAGTTGAGCTGGGTCATGATACACACGCTTGCATTGATTCTCAGCTTGCAGTCTTTTGCTAGAACACACTTCAGAGATTGCAGGCAGCTTTCTGTGAGGTGGAGAGAGCAAATGGGGAGATGTGAACCCAACAGATGTTCTGGAAAGGTCTCATTTTAGATGTAGATTCAACTTTTTGTCAATGTGATTGAACGCAATGACACTTGACCTTCACGCTCAACCCATCCATTCAGTGAAATACAAACACTAGTGAACACACTAGGCCAGGGGTGGGCAACTCCAGTCCTGGAGGGCTGGATTCCTGCACAGTTTGGTGATCTACCTGATCAAACACACCTGATTCAACTCAGCAGGTTTAATTTTATTGTCAGAGCACAATCACCACCAAACTCTGTTGGGACACCGGCCCTCCAGGACTGGAGTTGCCCACCCCTGAACTAGGCTGTGAGAACATGTGCTCGGACCGCTGGTCAGCCCTCAGCGCCAGGGCTCAGTTAGAGGTTAGGTGCCTTTCTCAAGGGAGTCATGACTAGACCAAGACCAGAGCCCTAACCACCAGGCCACGGATGCCCCAATAATGCAATATTATGTTTAAAGTCAAACTGGGATACTTTTATCTTGTTGGTTCATGTGATGAGTCAGAAATATTGCATCATTCAGAGTATTGCAATACACTGAATCATAACCTGTGTGTTATTTTTATCATATCACCAGGCTTTTGCCAAAACACAGCCCTACACACCAGCATGACATACTTGCATTTGATTGCATCCAAGTCTCACCATTCAATCCAATCCGGCAGATTAACTGGCCATGATTACTTCCACCCAGATTTCCAGTTAACTTTAAGTAGGCCTCAGTGATTAGCCAACAAAGTCGATTAATAGTTGACAATTATGAATCCATTCCAACAGAGTGTTCCTACAGAACCTTCTGGGGTGATATTTAATATGTTCTTTTAAAATATAAATGAAGAAAGTTCTGAAGTAGCTTGAAATAATGATGCCATTGTGATGGAAAATGTCAAATGAAACTGTAAAAGGCAATAAGATTCAAGTCACTGACTAATCAAATAACGACGGTCAAATTGCATTATTGATTTTCCCAGCAACAATAAATTAACCCGTTTATTGCCCATTTCTCAGAATTACTGTTGAATATTTTGGGAAAAAATGCAACATAAAGCATCACTAATATAACATTGAGGCTTGGTTCGTGTAGATGACTATGAATACTGATACAGCATGCAGCCTGCATGGCATACACATTGCAGTACTGTGCTTTTTGGTCATTTTTCTCTGTTTGTTTACTCTTTAACAAGTATATTTGCATCAATGTCTGACTGCAGATATTTCACAGTCACTTTCCATCTGATTACAATGAAATGAAACCAAATTTCAGATAATGCCACTGCTTTGTACTAAATATCACAAAGTCCCTTAGGCTTTGGGTAACCGTCTCAAAATAACCTCTTTCAAATGAGGTTGATTTTGAAATGAACTACATAAATAAGGAGCCTAGTTCAGTGAGAAATACATCAGAACTAAAGGCTACTCAGGAACTCAAGAACATGGGGCGAAGAGTTCATTTCAAAAAGACGAAGCCAGTTTTGAAGTAGCCTACAGCCAAAGTCAATAGAGTGCAAAAACACCCAAAACACAGCAAAGACTTCATCACTCAGTCAGTCAACTAATGGCAGTCAAGATAAACACTCAAAACACCTGGAGCATACCAAGGCAATGACATTACACATACACACACACACACACAGAAATATGAACACACTGAAATCAGTCATCATCTATACAGACACAAAGCCATGAAGCTAAGCCTTGTACCAAAAATCACAGAAAGCTTTCATGATGGAAAACCATGAAGCATTTGGGTTTGTACACAGAGTGGCCACTCCACCCACTCCAGCGCTCTCAAAAACAGCCCTGCTGGTCAACTCAATCTTTCCCCTAGAGCCTGACCACAATTTTATTTTAATAATAGATACCACTGTTAAAGGAGATATATTTTGATTACTGATTAAATTCAGCTCACTTAATATGATAATATGTGAACAGCCCTAAAAGAAAACACACATTCTCTAATGTCACACTTCTTAAACTCAAACAGGGAATTTTGAAAGGAATTATTCATCCAGAAATCATATCAGCCCCTTCTCCACTTCCTGAAAATGCTATAAAAATGTGTTAATTAAATTCTGTTTATCTTATTCCCCATTTAAAAAGTCATATTACCAATGATAAAAACCAGCATGCATGTTTTATTAAATATGGCTGCCATGATCTGGTTTTTAGAGATCTGGTCATGTGATCAGATGGTCACTGGTTTGATCCCTGGGCACGTCATGACTGACATGTGTTTCATTGCACGGATGGTTAAAACGCAGAAGTCACTTTCCCCACTGTGGGACTAATAAAGGATTATATAGCAAACATTATTCATTGTGGATTAGTGCTGAAGATAAAAAAAATTCCACCACTGAATATCATGAAAATAAAACCTTCACAAAAGTGGTTTTAATGCACTTTTGAACAAAATTCTTAGATCAAAACTAAGACTCTTAGAACAAAAATGTGTAGCTTTTAATCGAAGAAGTAAACTTGCCAAAAAAATTCCATTTGATTCCAGAGATTAAGGTTCAGGGTTTGGATTGCTGGGCTGGGTTGTATCCGAGCTTTTCTGTGTGTATCTTTGATTCAAACTGATTCTGACAAAGAACAACAAATGTCTTAATATGAGTTTGAGTTTGTTGGTGTCTGAACAGATAAAGAACAGTAATCAGTGCTGGGGGATAAATGCTGTGGGTGGGGAAGATGATGGAAATGTGTTTGGATAAAGCAAGAATGATTCCTGCATCTTGTAAAGCCTCCGCCTCCATTAGCTACATCTTTCCACGTCTCGCTTCAGTCACAGGGACCAAGATCTGAGTGCCCGCCCAACATATAAACACAAAAAAATGACACCGGACTTCAGCTAACATCAACACCAGTCAGAAAACAGCCTGCTTATATAAGAACACCAAACAAATAAAACAGGGCTGAGGAGCCTCAGCTGTGCTCAGACCAGAGAGAGAGAGAGAGAGAGAGAGAGAGAGA
>BRDA01044456.1:0-13410 GCA_036984385.1 Crenuchus spilurus
CATTTATTTTAAGATGTAATAATTAGGGGTGGGACTTTAACACGTTCATTTTGATTAATTAATTATGGGAAAAATAACGAAATAAAAAATGTAACACATTTTAATCGCACTTTGCACCGTAGAACGGTTCTCAGTGCACAAGTTCCAGGCATACAGATTGTATTGATACACAAAGTGATGAGCATGATGGAGATGACGGAAGAAACTACGCTGGTGGATGGGAAATTTAAATACAAGAAACTTCCAGATGGAAGTGTAAACAAAAATGCTGTTATGCACTTTATGCAGGAAGGAGTTTGCTTATCACTGGAGCACTTCGTTACCATCTCAACGCAAAACATGTTGGGGCTAGCGTGCAGGTCAGTAATGTTAACAGCTGCTAAATGTGATAGCATTACTAGTACAAGTAAATAGTGTCGCCAGTCAACACTCAAACACATGTCGGGGTTCAGATTCAGAAACAAGATTTTGATGTTTAAGCTTATGTATATTGATTCATTCATCGACAAAACATAAAGTAATATTTCTCATGTTAAATATTGAAATGTGATTAAAATGTGATTAATTTCGATTAACTAATTACAAAGCTTCTAATTAATTAGATTATTTTTTTAATCAAGTTCCACTCCTTATATATAATATATATAATATTAGGGCTGTCAAATAATACTTTTTTTAATTGCTGTTAATCTGTCATATCATGTCATATATTTGATCGCGAGCGATTCTGCCACCCACCACTAGGAGTCGCTAGCGAGTGTGAGTACAGAGATCAGTGTTGACACTGCAGAGAAGAAGAGGGGTGCCTTGTCACTGTGTAAACAAACATTTATCACTCATTTTCTAAACTTTTTGAAGTGGAGGAAGAAACAAAGCTGTTTGGATAGAATTTTTATTGAAACGTCCTGCAAGTGAACACGAGGAAAGTGTGATTCGCAAGGCCAAATTCGTATTAACAGCACTATTTTTTATTATCGTGTTCAATTGAGATCACATTAATGTGTTATTATCGCGTTAACTTCGACAGCCCTAATATACAGTATATTAATATTATACTATACTAATTAATTAATACTAATACTATAGAAAATGATTTGTTATCAAATACCATGAAATTGCAATATTCTGGTACTGCGACAACCCTACTACAATCTGTAAGTGTAGAACTACAACGTGCACCTATATGGACAGTGTAGCTGATGAAATGGATCAGTGTAGATACAAGGAGGTGGCTGGTCAGTATTCCTCCACATTCTTAATACCTGTTAGGTTACATTACAATGGTATCAAAAATTAAGCTTACAATGAACTGTAAAAGTTCAGCTGTAAGCTTCATTGTAACAGCTCAATTGTGAATGTAACTCTGCAACTCAATGTGGCGCCAGCAAGCCAGGTCATACAAGTAAGGAAAACCAAGAAATAAGTAGATATGCTAAGGCAAAGGTAAAAGTAGGCGAGCCCTGCTACCAAAATCAGCTAAGTAATCAAGCCCTCCTACCAAAATCATCTAATTATCAAAGTTTTGAACAGGAATACGCTAAAACATTTCCGGACATTTTGAAGCAGGCTGCCCTTCACCAAACATTGTTTCCACTTCACCCCATGTTGATAAAATGCGCATAAAAAGATGATGAAAAAGACCATTTTCATGAAGTGCCCATTTGAATGGGCTCTCGTGGAAAGTGGAGCCCACTCAAAAGCATTTAAAGTTGTTTCATCGCCTCCAGTAGACTCTGCCGACTTTGACATTGACAGTAAATAAAAGTAGCCCGGAGCTGGCTTCAGGAAATGTAAATGGATGTAGCATTCACGTCGGCGCTAAAGGAATGTTCCAGCTTTATTTTCATTACAGCTTTTACTGGCCCGCTTCATAAGAAATAAAGCAGTACCCAGAGCACTCCTGGTTTGTTCCTACACTGAAAGGTGTCAGGCTGAGTGCGCTTTCGGATCTCCATTTGATCTTACAGTTGCGCGACAAAAAGTAGCTTAGCATGTGGGCAGGACTTCTCCAGCTGCGTTTTTAAACAGAACCTGATTACCGCAGTCAATCAGAACAGATTCGCAAGCTGTCTTCGCTTACTGTAAGACATGTTTTCTGCTTTGAATGAAGGGGCGCCTTGAGTTTCTTTCTTTTTCTTGTGCATCTCTTCCGCTAGCAAAGACTAGCGGCGGCTAACGCTGGAGGATTTGCACCTTGACTCCCTGGCGCATTTCAGGAGGGCACTTTAAAGCAAATGAGCTGCTCTTCTCGGGCTTCCTCAGCAGGAAACAGTGCAATTTGTTCGACTTAACGCTCCACTTCACTAGACGCCTGATCCCTTCAAAGGCGCCGAAAAACGCTACTCAGCCCAGAATTAGGCTGTGCTAAGGAAGTCGCATTTGCACTCAGTTCAAATACTATACGGAATGAAGAATAAATGAGCATTTCACACTGAAAAAAGGCTGCTATTCAGGCCTCAGTCTTTTCTTCTTCTTTTCTGTAAATGGTGGACGTGCCTTTAGCTGACGAACATCAGTGGGTACTTTTTCTTGCTGACTTAAGTTGGGCTGTATTGATTTCCATTAATTCAGGCAGGTGATTGGAAATGCACAGGCCACTCTTCATAGTGGAAATGCTCGGCCTGAGTAGTGAATAGGTCCTGTGTTTATCGATCCCTGACACTGTGGTGCAGTTCGGTTGTCCAGTTTACAGGTGGTCCTAGTCCTAGCCAGGGCCTGAGTAGTGCACTGCATTTGGCATACACAGGGGTTAGACAATGAAACTGAAACAGCTGGTTTTAGACCACAATAATTTATTAGTAGGTGTTGGGCCTCCTTTTGCAGCCAATACAGGGTCAGTTCCTCTTGGGAATGACATATACAAGTCCTGCACAGTGGTCAGAGGGATTTTAAGCCATTCTTCTTGCAGGATAGTGGTCAGGTCACTACGTGATGCTGGTGGAGGAAACCGTTTCCTGACTCGCTCCTCCAAAACACCCCAAAGTGGCTCAATAATATTTAGACACAAAGACTTGCTGTCTTGGTCACAGATGCGCCAGCAAGACGTCCACCAACAATTTGTCCTCTTTTGAACTCTGGTATGTCACCATAATGTTGTGTGCATTGTAATATACTATATAACTGTGCTCTTACCTGCTAACTGAACCTTCACACTCTGCTGTTACTGGTGCAATGTGACATTAATGAAGATTGGCCACCAGACTGGTCCAATTTAACCATGAAACCTCCCACACTAACATGACAGCTGTTTCACTTTCATTGTCTAACCACTGTAAGCCTAAGATGATGTCTTCGTTATATTACACACCACGTTTGGCATATATTCCATGTTGAGTGTATAGGTCTAAGTTAGAGATGGACCGATCGGCGTTTTTGAGGCCGATTTCGATTTCCGATCCCTTTTCAGCGCGATCGGCCGATAGCCGATACCCATCGAGGGCGGGGCTATATGCCACGCAAATCTAGGAGCAGTTGTTGGCACAAGCAACACGAAATATGGTCGAAACTGTTTATTGCCGTTAATAACAAACTCATGTGAACATCACATCTATAAAAACATTAGCAGTAAATGACCTAAATCATACAAATACAGCCAATATTGCAGTCATTAAATTTAGATTATTAATAAATTTAAAACGAAAAATACAGTAAATGAAATAAATACAGGCAAAATTTCAGCCATTAAATGCAGATCCATGGTTATTTTACTAACGAAAAAACTGCAAACATTAAGTGTATAATTATTTTAAAATCAAATTTAAATTAAAGTAAATTAAAAAGTCAGTACTAAAATCATTAAAACTTTAACCTGTAAATTATACAGATACAGACAATACTGCAATTCTAATCATTAAACCTGCATTAATGATTATCAAACGAAAAAAACAAATTATCAAAGTCAAAGTGCACCTATTAAACATAGACCCTTGTTTTAAAACGAAAGCTGCAAACATTCAATGTAGATCTTGAATTATTATTATTAACGAAAAACAGTAAGCTAGTTATCCGTGCTAGCTCTGCTGTTTGCTGATACTCACTGTATTCAGTCGCGAGGTGTACTCGTGTCGTATCAGATTAGTAGTATTAAATGTCTTTGTCTTGGTTCCTCCTCGAGGGACATCGACTTTACAAATTTAACAAATTGTCTTGGATATGTTTTTTTCACACAAGGTAAAAAACGGCCAGACTGACGACATTCTGTATATCCGCACATGCAGCTGAACACCGTAACCAGGTTCTTTAGCCACTCGCGAGTTCTGCTGTTTTAGTCTGTTTTTCGAAAAAAGGGTATGTATTTCCCTCTAGTGGTTCAGTTAGGAACTGCAGGGACCTGACAGGATGTGGTTCGCGGAGGGCTCCTCTTCCTTGATGAAACGCTAGCTGGAAATACAGAAATCTTGAGATCGGCTAAATTTCAAAAGATATCGGCCGATCGCCGATCACATATTTTGATTAAAAATCGGCCGATACCGATACATAGCCAATCGATCGTTCCATCTCTAGTCTAAGTGCACCTTCCTGTAAGTTTCACCTGAAGCCCAAACCTATATGAAGGTGCAATAGCATATACAGATGTGGACGTATAATGAATGTTGGTATCCATTTACATTTGAGGCATTTAGCAGACGCTTTTATCCAAAGCGACTTTCAATTAGGGCTTAGGTGCCTTGCTCAAGGGCACTTCAGTCGTGACTGCTCGGGAATCAAACCGGCGACCTTCAGGTCACCAGACCAGATCCTTAACCACTAGGCTGCCCCTATATCCTACCATCAAAAAACAAGAACCCCATCATTGATAATTCCACATTTAACAGAGATCAGATTGTTTTGACTGATTCAGACAGAATATTTGAAATATGACATGGGCAAAATGGTGCGACCTTGTTGAGGCAATCAATATACCTTCAACAGACTCGGTCTTTCCTTAGATGTTCAATAGGATTCAGATCAGGGCTCCCTGAAGGCCACATCTGAATAGTCCAGTGTTTTATTCTTAGCTATGCTTTGGTGCTCTTTGCTGTGTGTTTTGGGTTCTGGTGGAGGAACCATGACCTGTGACTGAGACTTGGCTGCGCTGTACATTTAGCTCCAGCATGTCTTGATGGTCTCGATTTCATCGTGCTCTGCACATATTCAAGGCACCGCATGCCAGACCCAACAAAACAGCTTTAAAACATAACCGAGGCTCCTCCATGTTTCACAGTAGGTATGATGTTCTTTTCTTTGGAAGCTTAATTTTTGAACACAGAGCTGATGTGACTTGACAAAAAGCTCCCGTTTTGTTTAATCTGTCCACAGGATGGTCTCCCAGAAGCATTGTGGCTTGTCGATGTGCTTTTTTTTTTTTAGAAAATGTCTATTTTTTATGTTTTTCTTTCTGTACTGGAGGACTCCTGGGTCTTCGTCCATGGAGAGCACTGTCACTAAAGATGTGACGGATAGTGCAGTCAGTCGCTCATGTATCTTGACCTTGGAGTTCAGCTTGTATCTCTTTGGTAGATTTGTTTGACTTTTTGTCCACCGTCCTTCTGTTCAGTCTGGGGTTGATTTTTCTCTTGTGGCTGCGTTCGGGGAGGTTGGATAGAGTTCCATGGACCTTAAACCTCTTGATTTTTGCAACAGTAGTCACCAGAACATCATGCTGCTTTGAGATGATCTTGCAGACTGTTGTGACTGTTTTCTTTCCGATCTCAGATCTTTTGCTTTTTTGTCTGTCTGCATGCATACAGTGATGCCAAAGACTGCTTTTCTTCATTTAAATTGACTGAATGACTTGTTATGAGGCTGAAGACAAGTGATGGAGGTAGTTATTATGAACACTATATTCGGTCTCTTCACAAATCCCAGAATGCACTGCGCAACCGGCAACATCCGGTTCACCATTTTCTCTTGTTTATGTCTGTGCTAGCTACACTACACACTGTTTACAACTTTATTTGGTAAGTAAATACTTACGTGATATCTACTAGCTTTTGTAACTATATGCAGATAATATTTCTTTGGATATTAAACATCATATCTTGTTGTGTCAACTTGTATTTTTAATTCATGCAGTGGGTTTTTAGTGTAAACACGTTGCAAGTTATCGTGTTGCATGCTATCAATTCACTGTAGGCCAGTGTGGCAAGCAGCGTGATAGTGTAGCTTAGTATTGATAGCATGGTGCATTCTGGGATTTGTGAAAGGGGCGAATGTCCAAATGTTTGTGGACACTTCTTATGAATGCATTCTGCACCCATTATTGACACAGATGTACAAATACACACAGCTTGTCTAGTCCCTGTAGAGAAGTAGTGCTGATAAACATTAACCTATTGGCACCTACTAATGCCAGGTGTGCTAGAGGGGCATAACTCTCTCTCTCTCTCTCTCTCTCTCTCTCTCTCTCCCCCCCCAGCATTGAGCTGTGGAGCAGTGGAACTCTGTTCTCTGGAATGATAGTGCTCCATCCAGTACTTTAGGGATGAATTAGGGATGAGGTGGAGTGGTGATAATCCAACCTCACTAACGCTGAATGCTATCATATCCTCACAGCAAGTCTCCAAAATCTAGCAGAAAGCCTTCCATTGACAGCAAAGACAATTACTCCAACATAAACAGGATAAACTCTTCTTTAATACACTTGATTTTAGAAGAAACATTGTTGAGAAGTCGTCCCAATGTAGTGTAGCTCTATAATCCAGTTACTTATCTTATTACCAACAGAGGTTATTGTAGAATAAGCAACACTGAACACTTTGCTTTACTCTATGACATGTCAATGGGACACAAGACAACTGCTTTTAATTTCATCACTTTTCAGGATGAGCTTTAAGAGTACCAATAGATGTGTTTGTCTTTGTCAGAAGGTATCAATACATTAAATAAATACACAATCGTGTGGAAAAACAAGTACGCCGTCTTTTAATTCTATAATTTAAAAAATCTTGTGGTCTTTATCTTAAAATAAATAAATACTAGATGAATAACACAACAAATTCCACCGTGTCATTATTTATTTAACAAAAAATTGGAGAAGCCTTGTGTGAAAAACTAAGTACATCCCATGAAGTCCTGCCCCCGTCATGTTCTGGGAGTGTCAGCACCTATCTCGTAATTCCACAGCCCTGGTTCCCTATTTCTTGTGTAATTATGTTTGGTTTATATGCTCCCTCATGTCTCACAGTCCTTGTCCGTCATTGTAATGTCGTTGTGTATTGTCTTGTCTTCTGGTTTAATGTCCTGGTTTAAAATGACCACAGTCGTAGTTTTCTTCACTTTATTCATAGTCAAGTTTCTTTGTTTTGTAGATTTTTGTCACCCCATGCTGCATCCGCCTCCTCCATCCTTTTTGACATATGGCTGCTATTTACTCTCTTAATTCTTATGGAAGCAGTATGGCTTTACTTAACTTTTCTTAGCTTCTGCATTTTGGTCTAATTTGTATTAAATAAATAATGAGATGTGGCGGCACGGCGGCTTAGTGGTTAGCACGTTCACCTCTCAGCGCTGAGGTCTTGGGTTCGAGTCCCCATCTGAGCGGAGTTTCCATGTTCTCCCCGTGTCTGCGTGGGTTTCCTCCAGGGACTCCGGTTTCCTCTCACAGTCCAAAAACATGGAGGTCAGGTGGATTGGCTACTCTAAATTGACCGTATGTCCGTGTATATGTGTATGTATGTGCACCCAGCGATGGGTTGGTGCCCTGTCCTGGGCTTAGTTGAATAGTGTAATGCCCTGCCCTGCGCCCAGTGAGGGGGTAGGGGACTAACCGCGACCCGATAAGGATTAAGCGGGTGTGATAATGGATGAATGGATGGGATGAAATAATGAGATGGTCATCATGTGTTGCTCATCTGAGATTTTGAGACCTTCTAGGTACCAGATCTTTTTTATTGTGTCCTAATATCCATCTGGATGGATGGATGGATGGATGGATGGGAATGTCTTAATATAATGCATGAAGTGTAAATGCCACGATTTCAATTCTCACATACATCTTCACATCCTGTGTCCCGTAGGCTTTCTCTGGGAACACCAATGCCGACAGCGTGGTGACGTACAAGCTTCAGCAGCCAGTGTTCGCTCAGTACCTGCGTGTGCTGCCTTTGGACTGGAACCCTAACGGAAGAGTCGGGTTAAGACTGGAGGCCTATGGCTGCCAATACAGTAAGCCCTGCTCAGATTCATTTCACCATAACACGGCATGAAGGAGTCCTCTCAGTGGCTAAATTAAGTGGAGGCTGGTGTGAATCAACCCAGGAATTATGTCTAACGTACGGTTGATGACGGTGTAGAATAATTTTGACACATTTTCCTGTTTACTGACTGAAAAGCCACTTACAGTAGAAGCTAATGGGCAGGTGGTTCAGCATCTTCAGCAGCTGCTCATTGGCTTCTATTTTAAGTGCATTTCAAGTCAATGACTTTTAAGTACGGGGAAATGATTGTCTGTGGTAATGGACTGTATGTTTCAGGTGTTGTAGATTGAAAGGCTTGAAAATTGAGTGTCCCTACACAGTATAAGTCATTCACTCATTTGAAGGCCTGGTTAATTACAGGGAAAAGCAATCAAATGATGAACTATAATATTCTAAAACATAAATCAAGAAGCAGTGTTTTTATACTGTTTGGAGGCATCCAGAGCTGAAATGTTGACCACTGTGAGAGAGAGAGAGCAGACCAGAGTGAGCTTTTAGAAGTATAACCTCATTCCATCTGTACAACACAGTCTGCAATACAGCTCTGCCCATAGAACCACCAAATCTGGACATGCATCACCAGATGTGTTTGAAAGAAAATGTGGTAATATCTTTGAATTATATATGCACAGCATGCAGAGCATATGTTCACAGCATCACAAATAAGCTAATATTAGGCTTGCCTGAGCATTTATGAGCTATACAGCTATACATGGGCAGTGTATGAACAACTCACATTGTGATCATTTAAATGATACTAAAAAGTATGGGGGGATAAATACACACTCACATAAGAATGACAAGAATGATCGTGTTGTTTTATATATAAATTTTTGCCAATTTTCTCCTCTTCCCAATGTGGTAGTAGCCAATAAACACATCCCATTTGCTAGAGGTCGCTCCCCATCACTTTACACTGTCCCTGACTCTAGGAGGGTGAAGACATAAACACGCCTCCTCCGTTGTGATGCAGCCACTGCCTCTTTTCTAACTACCACTGATACACTGTCACTGGGGAGCCAACGTGCTCGGAGGAAAGCGCAGGATTCCCAGCTCTGAATGGACCAATCAGTAGACGCCTGAGCCAGCGGACATTACAATATGAGAGTGATGGAGAGAGAGAGAGAGCACCATCTACCCACCCAGAGAGAGCACTGCCAATTTTTGCTCTTTTGGGCCCCGACTGTTGATGGCAAACAGCCTGACCGGGATTCAAATTCATGATCCTCTGGTCATAGTGTCAGCGTTTTTTAGCCTGCTGAGCCACTCTGGGGCCTGACTGTGTTAATTATAGAGGTTAACTACAACGTCTAATGTGCTCACTTATTTACACATTCAGCAAATCCTGTCACGTGCCATCTGGGCCAAGTTTATTTCAAACCAAGCTGGTCATAATATTTTGGCATGACTATATACAGGGGTTAGACAATGAAAGTGAAACAGCTGGTTTTAGACCACAATAATTGATTAGTAGGTGTAGGGCCTCCTTTTGCAGCCAGTACAGGGTCAATTAGTCTTGGGAATGACATATACAAGTCCTGCACAGTGGTCAGAGGGATTTTAAGCCATTCTTCTTGCAGGATAGTGGTCAGGTCACTACGTGATGCTGGTGGAGGAAACCGTTTCCTGACTCGCTCCACCAAAACACCCCAAAGTGGCTCAATAATATTTAGACACAAAGACTTGCTGTCTTGGTCACAGATGCGCCAGCCAGACGTGCAGCAACAATTTGTCCTCTTTTGAACTCTGGTATGTCACCATAATGTTGTGTGCATTGTAATATACTATATAACTGTGCTCTTACCTGCTAACTGAACCTTCACACTCTGCTCTTACTGGTGCAATGTGACATTAATGAAGATTGGCCACCAGACTGGTCCAATTTAGCCATGAAACCTCCCACACTAACATGACAGGTGTCTCAGTTTCATTCACCCTGTATGTTATTTATTATTTAAAATAATTTATTTACATAATAAATATTTTTTGTGTGCTCCAATGTCAAAGAGGATCTGAAATGAGAAATGTGTGTAAATAATATTCCTGTTATTTATTAGAATAAAACTATTTCTTTACATAATAAAGATCCGTACTCATTGGTCAAAAATCTGGAAAAATGGAATTCTGAAGCAGAAAATGCAAAACGTGGTTCCTTCGAGCTTTCATTCGCTGTCACTATTCTTGGGTGAGGGATAGCGCTTCGGTCGTTTGTCCTTTGGGTACTGTGCCACATGTGTGCGGAAAAGTGCCCAAAATCTCACAATGCCAGACCGTAACGACAGCACTGAAAACAAGAGAATTTCCGCTGATTGCTGCCGAAGAGAATGTAATTTACTCTGCCGCAAACGAAGAGACAAAGGCTTCTGATGATGATCCAAATGAATTCCAATCTGTCTCTTTCTTCCTCCCATGTGTTCCCAACACAACACTAGACAGTGTGGTTAAATTCGGTGTTTCTGACTTCTTATCACCAAACAACAGCTCTCCTCTACTTGACTCCTTTTAATCAAGCTGCAATTCACATGGCTGATTTATGTTTTGTTGTACACAAATACTGTATATGATTGTTTTTCCTGATTTTATTCCCTTCTCCCTCCTGCACCGCAACTGCAGGGAGATGTATTGTTGTCCAAATTAAACTGGATGGTTTCATTCTGTTTTGATACGTCCGGCATTGTTAGCAGTCAGCGGAGGCGCTGAGATAGAGGACCATAAAGATGCTGGCCAATTACTCCTCTTGGGGTTATTCTCGCTGCTATTTTCTGTAATCTGTTCTTACACAGACACAGGACTTCCCGCATCGATTTGAATCAGTCCATCAACCGAACCTTCACAAGTCACAAGCCACACACTCCATAGAGTCCCTCAGAAAGGTCTAGTTTTGCCCTTGACGTGTTTAAGGAATTGGAATTCCTGCAGAGTCAAGCTGTGCCTCAGAAATGAATGCATTTGAATCTGAATTTAATTGGGGTATCAATCATTAGACATGAAGGAGCAAAGGTCAGATGACCTTATCAGCCTTATTAGAATCAGACACAGCGTAATATCCCTCAAGGATTAATGATATGCCTCGCCTCTCAACTAGACAGAAAGGAAATTGGTCAGTTGTCTCAATCCGTGTATGTTCTTTTTGAATGTAATTTAATCCCTTTAACTCTAAAGAACCATAAGTGCTCCTAGTACGTCCCAAATATATCACAGTGCCTACTGAGCAGTAATACTAATGGGTTCACTTCATCATTTGAGCCTTTTTAAGCAACAGGGCAACCAGCCATGCAGATGGAAGGGAAAGTGAGGAAACTCCAACTCCTATTCCGGCTACAATTTTTGGAAAAAACTCAAATGTAGAGAGGAGGATGGCAGCTAGAGCACCAGGAACAACAAAAACACAAACTTAGTAGCTGAACGGGATTTGAACCAGCGCAGTAGGGGATGAAAAGCATGGTGCATTGCCACGTTGCCCTAAAAACAGCCCTAAACAAATATGAAGTAGAGGAGGGAGGTTTGCTGTACAATGTATTAGTGTTGTAGTCAAGACCGCACTGTCCGAGTCCAAGACCTTCCCGAGACCACAGGGGACCGAGACAAGACCAAGACTTTGTGGAGTCGAGTCCAAGACCAAGACCGAGTCATTTAGGGGTCGAGACCGTGACAAGACCAAGACCAATGGACACCGAGACCGGGTCGAGACCAAAATGACAAATTAGAGGCCTTACAGATAAACTATCAACAACACTGTGCCCAGACCAGTACCAAACTCAGGTCCTCAATTACTGCATTACTGATCCAAACTTTATGACCGATGAAGTGGCGGACATGTCAGCGCAGAAGACGGCCTAGCCTGTACTGGCAGCCGGTCTTGTGTCGAGACCGGTTTAGCCAATAGTGTTGTTTATGTAGGTTGGGGGGGGGGATTAAAAATACTCTTACAACCAATGAATTAAGAGTATTAAGTATTATCTAAAGTCATTCATACAAGGCTCCAAAAGATGGTCCCGAGACCGAGACAAAGCCGAGTAAACATGAATCCGAGATAGTGAGAAGACCCAGTAAAAATGCGCTCGAGTCCAAGACCTTGATAATGCGGTCTCGAGACCAAGACCTACAACACTACAATGTTATTCTTCACAGTAGGCACCTCTTGCTTAGATGCAGCTTTCTTGGCATTTTCTCAGTCAGCTTTATGAGGTAGTCACCTGGAATGGCTTTCAGTTAACAGCTGTGTCTTGTCAAGAGTTCATGACTTGCATTTCTTGCCTCTTAATGTGTTTGAGACATCAGTTGTGTGTCTACTTTGAAGTCAAATCTAAAACTTGTTTTGGTTTGTTTATCACTTTTAAGTTTACTACATGATTCCTTATGTGTTCCTTCATAGTCTGTGTAGACATTTGTTGGAGTTAACATCTTTATGACACATTATCATTTTCCATAAGGTGGGAACTCTTGGCACAGTCAGGTCAGTACGATGCATAAATAAAGAGTTTGTGTCTTTTATTTTGCAGAATCTGACGTCGCCAGTTTTGATGGAAACAGCTACTTGGTCTACAGGTTTGATCCACATCCCAGCCTGTCTGCCAAAGATCTGCTTACCATGAACTTCAAAAGCCTTCACCACTCCGGAATACTAATGCACATGGAAGGCCAGCATGGCCACGCCCTCACTTTGGAGTTAATCAAAGGGAAACTCTTCCTGCATCTCAGAAAAGGTATCGTCACTCAGGATCCTTCGCTGTGGCTGTTCGGTACTCGTGAAAAAAATGAATTGATAACCCTGTTTGATGGGAGATGCATTCTGTTCAGGTCAATAGATTTCATCAGGATTCTGAAAACTCAGCCCAATGAGTGGATGGAAGCTTTCTTTTTAAGCCTAGAAATCCGAGATCCTCGGGGACTGATGAAGCAGATTATCTGCTGTGCAGGGTTGCATCATAGAGCTTGCCAGGATTGCCTGTGCCATGGGCACATATGCGTGTATTCACATCTAATTTCCATGCTTGCAGTGCTGCATGATCTGGATCAGATATCACACTGTGATTACAATAAGCCTGGAAATGTCTGCTGTAAACACAGTCAATCTTTTCCTAAGCCCCGCCCACCCTTGGTGTCAATACAATACAAGCTGAAAATTTTGTTACCTGTGGAGTTTACAGTGGACATGGAAGATGACTGTCAGAAATTAGCAGATATCTCCAGTATGTATTTAGGGGCTACATACATGTAGTGTAGAAGTACA
>BRDA01044459.1:0-12375 GCA_036984385.1 Crenuchus spilurus
TAGTGATTAATAAACTCTTTAAAATAGTGGGGGATCAAATGAATTTGGAAATAAAGTCATTAGTGGTACTGAAAGGCTGTGTTCTCCAAAGAGTGCACACTTCAGCTTCAGCACTGTGTTAGGAAGAAGCTTTGAGATTGGGTTGCTAAGACTGCAGCTTCACTGGGAACTAAATAAAGCTTTGTCGTTGCGCTTTGCGTTTGTGGGGAATTGGAGGGCAGGAGGGGGGTGTATTCCAGCTCCCCTGCTGGGTGCATGGTCACCATTTAATCAGACTGGCATTAGTTTGGTTGGCGTGGCTTAGCGCTCGCTTACCTCCGAGTCACGGGCCCTGGGCTTCATTTGGCGCAGATCAGCAAGTAAAAGGATCAGGCGTGAGAAAAGGGGCTTTGTGGAGTTTTTTTGCCTCCACCTTGCTATTCACTCTTAAAGAAGAGAATCCTATTGTGGCCCATATTCCCTCAACACCTGACGGAAGCAAAAGACTCGCAGCACAAAAGTCCAGTGAAAGAAGAGAGATGAGAAATGGACTTTGGGAGAAAATAGAAAAAATAGCTTGACAATGCTTGCAGGAGCACAATAATCTGCAAAGGATGGATCTAGATTCTCTTCAGGCTTCACTCATGATATATCTTACCCTGCATACAGTTATGTACCGCTATAGAGTATTATGAAACAGCTCAAAGTATGCTTAATTGTCCTAAATCATGGACATTTTCAGCATTTAACATTAAATTATACTAATGAAGATACACATTTGATGATGCACTCGCACAAAAATTAGAATTTCATTTTGTATTTTATTTTATATTCATCACATCAAGACTTTATAAATGTTGATACAGAATGAATAATAATTTACTGATGGCATATTCCAGTGATCCTCACTATTTTTTTCAAAAGAGCCATATTGACAGATCAAACTCAAGGAGAGAGCCACAATATCACCCCAAGTCACTCAAATAATGGGAAAAAAAACAACAACCCACCTATGGACTAAACCTTTGCGCACTGAATATATTGCTCGAGCTAGCTTATGCTGCAGGGTTGCCAGGTCCAACTAAAATATCCAGCCTAAAGTCAGTCTAAAACCCGCCCTTTAGAAGCTTAAACTAGCCCAGAATATGTCTGTCACACATTTGAAGCGAATGGCAAAACAGCTGTGTACGAGTGTACGACTTAGTATTTTGTTTATAAGGGATTTATTATGATTATTGCTGTTTATCTTAAAGTCATTAATAATATGGTAACATTAGTGTTTTATTAGTTCTTTTATAAGTGTTAAACCGTGAACCTGGCAACAGCAGAGTCTCGCGCAGCCTGCTGTTGGAAACAGTACCTGTGTTGCCAGGTTCCACAGTATCCCCGATTTGGAACCAACTTTAATTGAGGCAAAATGAGAGGGCAAGTGCTTGGATGTAAAGCGCATTACAGTACATGTCTCTGTAGCATGCTTTTAAAATACTTTGGCTGTGCTGACGTACTTTCGTAACCGGTCACAAGAGCCACCAATAAAGCACGGCGAGCCGCATGTGGCTTGAGAGCCGCGCAATGAGTATCCCTGGCATATTCTAATAATGTGAGATTCAGGATTTCAGATTTTTATGAGCTATAAGCCAAACTGATCAATAAAACACACAAAATGGCTTTTGTTTTTTGTTTTTATATGTAAAAATTGTTAAAAGTATTAAAATCCAGTACATCTTCAAATCCATTCAGCCTACAGCAGTTTAGCTCCACCCATTCATGCTGAAGTTATAAGCAGTGTTGCAGCCTGGACTGTTTTGAATGAGGTGCAATGCAAGAACATATAGAGCTCATTTACATTTGTCTTAAAACAACAGTAAAGACAATAGACTGTAGGTGATGTATGTATTGACAATATCCACAATACAGTATTTAATTATTGATATGTTATTAATACATGTATGAAGTTATGGTAAATACTTCACTGTCCCCTTACGTAATATCACCCTTCTTCTACATTTTTGCACCATAATGGTTACAGACATAATCTCACCACACCTGGATTATGAATGTAATTCCTTTTTCAAAAAAATAGGTTAAAAACATGATAAACACATTTAAAGACAAATTTAACTTTAGCGTTATTTTCAATTTGTTCACATTTACTATAGATGTGGTGAAAATATCATGACTGTTTTGGCCATAATTGTGTAGTGAATATCTGATGACAGAGAAGTTAGTTACCGTGTTAGGCTGGTTGTGTAGTCAGGTGGATAATAATGTATTTAAAACATTGAAGTTTTGCCCCTTTGTTGTACTTAAGTCTCTCACACTTCTGCTTCACTTTCTCTCTTTATCTCACTCGCTTTTTATTTCTCTTTCTCACTCTATCAGTGTCTCCCTCTCTCTCCCCTTGTCTCTTACTCTGCCTCTCTCTTCTCTTCCTCTCAGTTTCCCTCTAGATCTCACCCCACACATCTGCCTTTCTCTTCTTTTCTCTCTCCATTTCTCACTTTCTCCATATCTCTCACTCTACCTCTCTCTCTCTCCTTTTCTCTCTAAATTTCTCTCTCTCTCTCTCTCTTTCCTTTTCTCTCTAAATTTCTCTCTCTCTCTCCTCTCTCTCTCTCTCTCTCTCTCTCTCTCTTTCCTTTTCTCTCTAAATTTCTCTCTCTCTCTCCTCTCTCTCTCTCTCTCTCTCTCTCTCTCTCTCTCCTTTTCTCTCTAAATTTCTCTCTCTCTCTCTCCTCTCTCTCTCTCTCTCTCTCTCTCTCTTTCCTTTTCTCTCTAAATTTCTCACTCTCTCTCTCTCTGCATCTCTCTTTTCTCTTTATTTCAGTTTTGCTCTTAGTCTCTCTTTTCCCCAGCTCTCTGTATTCCTCTTTCTCTCCTTTTCTCTCTCCATTTCACCCCCCCTCTACATCTTTTTCTCTATCTCTCTATCGCTCTTGTCTCTCTTTGTTTCTCTCTCTTTATGTCTTGTTTCTCTCTCTTTCCCTCCCCCTCCCCCCTCCTGCAGCTTGGAGGCAGATGTGTCTCTCTTATTTAGAGTTATGTAGAGTGTTTTCTCTCCTCTGTCTCAAGATTGCTGTCAGAGTGTGTGTGTGTGTGTGTGTGTGCCATCCAGACCACAAGGCTGCAGATTTTGGGAGTGTATTTAAAGCTGAAAGAAGTGCCAAACGCTTCCCTCTCCGATCAGGTTTCCTCCTGTCAGAAGGTTGCTCTTTCATCCCCACAGCACTCACTCGCTTTCCAAACATCACACACACACACACACACACACACACACTTTGATTAAAACACGGCACATTTGCTTTTAATCCATCTGGGCATGTTGGTTTAGTGTTCTTACACAGTAACACAGCAAACTCACAGAAAGTTCCAGAAGAAATGGAAGTGTGGCTGTTCACAACTCCTCAGCTTCACCCTTTTGCTTTTCTTCTGTCTCTTCTTCACTTGTTTCAGCTTCACTTGAATGATATCACTCACTTCTCTGCAGGAACAGACAGTATGTAAATAAAGACTATATGTCCAAATGTTTGTAGACACCTCTTCTACTGAATGCATTCAGCTGCTCACTGCTGACACTGATGTACAGATGCACACACACAGCTTGTCTCGTCCCTGTAGAGAACTACTGCCAATAGAATAAGACTAAACATGAACCTATTGGCACCATGTCTAATGCCAGGTGTGGGCTTGAGGTGTATACAGACCCCCAGCA
Organism: Crenuchus spilurus; assembly: GCA_036984385.1. Classification (NCBI taxonomy): domain Eukaryota; kingdom Metazoa; phylum Chordata; class Actinopteri; order Characiformes; family Crenuchidae; genus Crenuchus; species Crenuchus spilurus. The sequence goes on from BRDA01044459.1 coordinate 3,692, forward strand.
CTGAGCTGTGGAACTGTGTTCTCTGCTCCGTCCAGTACTTTGGGATGAGATGGGGATGAGGTGATGGTGGTGATCATCCAACATCCTGACCTCGCTAACGCTCTTGTCACAGAATGCAATCAAATCCTCACAACAATGCTCCAACATCTAGTAGGAAGTCTTCCCTGGACTGTAAAACAGTTACTCCATCAAGAGCAGGATAAACTGTTGACTTAAACAGTGAATGAGCACGTGTCCCAATACTTTTGTCCAATAGTGTTACATGATATACTCTCAAAATGAGACTGAGATTTTTGATGAATTCACTTGCTAAGATATTAATTGTATCTGTGCAGCCCTGACTGAGAGTGAAGCTGAGCCAGGCTTTTCAAATGTTTCAGAGTTTTATGTTCTTGGATGAATCCTTTTGTTTTTAATTTGATCAAAAGTACGACCCTAAGCTGAGGTTTCAGCTCGGTGACAAAGATACTCTTTGAGTAAAAACAATGGACAATGAAACACAACTATTCGACTGCCACAAAGACAGTGTGCTTCTCATTAAAAAGCAAATCAACAACAGCCTTTCTTCTGATTGCCATTTTTTCTTTTAAAGCAGTGATGTTAGTACCTAAACGCTCTGCTTTATTGACAAACGACCTCCATATATTAAGTCCATGCATCACACTTACTGTCACCCAGTCATATTTTACAGCCTGCGCTAACAACAAATCTTGCATTTTTGTCTTTCTTTTTTTCCTTTCTTCTTCCTCTTCTTCGTTCTGGGCGATCTGAATCTGCTCCTTATTTCAGTTTAAGGGCTTCTAGACTTGACACCATAAAGTGTGATGTCTAGCATAACGAAGTGGAAAAAAGTCCTGTGTAGTGGTGCCTAAGACTAAATATTGTTCTAAGCCAAAGCCAATGGCAGATGAGAAGTAATTACTGGAGTGTTCTCTCTAAGGAGCGAGAGAGAGAAGGAGAGAGAGAGAAAGAGTGGGAAACTTTGCCTTGGGTGCTCATGTCACAACTATTTTGTTTTATAACTCTCCCTGTGAGTAACCGGGGGCAGTCGTGTTTACAGTGCTACAGTACAGGCCTGAGTTTGATCATTAGAGTTTACCTCACCCAGCTGCGGCATGTCGACCACTGTGGTTGTCATTCTGTAGTCCGAGACGTGTCCAGTATGTCGTATTCTTCTACGGAAAAATGTTTAGGGTTGTACAATATCTCAGTGGCCAATAAGTGAAAAAATTAAAGTATCGTTATTGATCCCATATTGAAATTATAGCTAATTCCATTTCTTTTTTGTCCTACTTTTAGTTTTTCCTTTTTCTAGATGCTACAGTGATCTCTACTGGCCACTCTCTGACTCTGTGTCATGTCAAATGGCATAATGTAGCATGAATTTTACATTACGTCAGTTAGTTACATTAAATTAGTGCTACTTATACTGCTAACTTTATCACCAATTTATTACAAATATATAAAACACCAGCTAGTCAAATAGTGACCTACTTCTGCCAAAGCCATTTAACTCGACAATTAAACAACCACCCACTCTCAGAAGTCCTTGACGGACACTGGGTCAGCACTTTTCCTGTCACTAGGGTGGTACCCTAGAGGCTACATCTTTAGTATCTTTAGTTAAAGAACATAATTGTGTTTGACTGTGTTGTAATGAATGTCTTTGAAGTGGTACTGACTCCAGAATTTTACCCTTTAAAATAGTTCACTTACATTTGCTCTTTCTCCTGAAAAAGTGAATGTAGTGAACCTTTGAGATACTGGACCTTACTTATGTTATATTTACACTGTACCTTTGTGGACAAAAATGTGTCTGTGCTGTACGTTTTATCTAACAATCTATGGAAAACAAATCAGGAGCATCATTAGGACAGGACTTTTGCTGGAATGTTTGAACGCCAGCCCCAATGTTTTTTGAAAGTGAAAGTAAAGCTTGTGTGCTCTGTATGTTCACCATTGATGAACCACCTCCCACCAATGACCTGACTGTCCTAACACTCCTACCCCTGATTCAGTTACATATACGTACACCATTTCTGACCAACATGCTTGCACAGAGAGGAAATTGACCTATGCATTTAACCCATCTATGCAGTGAAACACACACACCTACACACACACACACACACACACGAGTCAACACCCTAGGGGGACAGTGAGAACACATGCAGGAAGCAATGGGCAGCCCCTATCCATGGCACCCGGGGAGCAGATGGGGGTTAGGTGTCTTGCTCATAGATTCTTCAGTCGTGACCTGTCCTGGGATTGATCAACTGACCTTCTGGTCACAAGACCAGGTCCCTGATCATCAGATCACCTCATTTTTACATATTTACGTTTATATGCCAAAATAAAGATAAGGTTTAAAAAAGTGCAAGTAATTTGTAAACAAGTATGAAAATGACTGCATATTAAGTATAGAATTGATTGCCAAATTGAAGTATTACAGATACTTGTTGCATATCTACTCGTAATAAAACTAGAAGTGTTCAAACTTTTGTATGTGCTAGCTTGAATGTAGCATGTAGCAATGCTAACTACCTACTGTGCTATTCTAGTGAAAAATGTACACAGGACAGTCAGCTTTAGTCGACATTTGTTAACCACCGAGCATGATGGGGCCTTTTGAAACTCTGTTCATTTTTCGCATCAAGATAAACGACTTGGACCCAGCTTGGATGCTAATGGTGAACTACGAAATGATGCTACGTCCTCAAAAGCCTATACATTCACAGAACATTTACATGCATTTTCCAGATGAAAAACAATAGGGATTCCTTGTATCCCCTGCGACGAGCATTTATGGTGTGTAACCTAATGCAAGATTTGAATTGAACTCACCGACATCAGACATATTGCACTGATATGACATTCAATCAAGCACAAAATACTTTTGGCAGCAGTACTCGGGCTGTGGGGTCTCTGCGCATTTTTATTCTCATTTCATTCTCTCTCACACATCTCTTCGTCTCTTCTACTCCTCCTCTTGCTGCATTCCCTTTTCCTTACGCTTGAGAGAGAGAGAGAGAGAGAGAAAGAGAGAGAGAGAGAATAGGAGATAGACTGCTAGAGACTCGCAATGCAAGCTTCTTGCCCAGAGTGTTTTTCAGCTCATTTTCAAATGGTAATTTGCCTTATCCAAAGCAAACTCATCGAGTGTAAGTAAGTGATTATTTGCATGGCTGGCAATCATTCGGCATGCCTGCGGTCTTTCTCCAAACGCTCAGCTATGTCCAGTCTTTGAAAGGAGAAAAAAAAGGAAAAAAAGTGCTGCGAGCGACCGCAGGCGGAAATGTGAGGTGGTTTTAAATGCTCCACTCTTTGAAGTCTGTGTTGATTGTCCACATGCATAAAACACAAACTTTTATATTCGACTTACTACCTTCGACCCCTATGAATTCATTCCTGTTTCCTGATACAAGCAGAAGAAAACTGTTATGAAAAATTATATGAATAGTAAATAAGCTGTTGTATCTCTGTACTGATGTGTCTTATTTCATTTTTTGGACACGGATTATATCTATTCTTGGACTTAGGGGTGGAAGTGACACATTGAGCAATATGCTTGACCTCCACGTTTAACCCATAAGTGAAGTAAAACACACTATTTCACTAGGGGGCAATGAGTATGCTTGCCCAGTGTAGTGGGCAGCCCTATCCACAGCACCTGGGCAGCAGTTGGTGGTTAGGTGCCTTGCTCAGTGGTACTCCTGTCCTGTTTCTGGGATTGAATCAGCAAACTTCTGGTGAGCTGATTTTCTATTGTTCAAAATTTGATGTGATTCAGTATTGAATTCAAGTAATATTGAAAGATTTGATGACTTTCTACACACTCAAACTCCCAAAGGAACAAAACATAATTTGTACATTTATTTTGTACAATTCAAATGAGAAACTAGAATGTTGTACAATTTACAAACTAGAGTGTTCAGCGCCAGCTCCCAGTGTTTGTTGAAAGTGAAAATAAAGTTTGTGGACAGGACTGTGTACACCCTCCTCTACTGGAGTGATGTTCACCACTCAGATACTTCCTCACTGATGTATTCATTTGTGTTCATAATTTAATTCAATATGATAAACTTTGATGTCAAATTGTAGATTTTAGATTCATTACACACACATTTATATATCTCAAGCTTTTTTGTTTTACTGTTGATACTGTTGAATAATAATTTACTCAAAATCCAAATAACAATAATATGAGACTCTGGATTTTTGACTTTCAACAATCAACATAAAAAAAAAAAGACTTGAATATAAAATATGACGTTTTACCGACATTAAAATATGAAGTTATGAACTCATAATTCTTATGAGTTAGGAGGTATGAACATGAGAAAGTCCTTTATTTGCTAAATTTGTTTTTGTTTTTACGTAAACTTAATTTTCACTGAATCCAAATGAAATCAAGTCATTTCTAAAATAGTGCAGATATCACAATCATCCAGATACAACCTTACATTTAATAGATTTATATATCTATATATCAGAGCGGGCATTAACTAAGCGAAATTTTCATTCACTATCCTGCTGCATTTTCAAAGATTTATGTCCAAACAGAATTTGCATTGATGGACGATACAATCAATGAAAGGTTTAAACTGAATTAAAGCAACAGCACAATTAGCTTTGGTGTTCTGCATGTCACAAAGGGCCTTTCCAGCAGAATAAAACTGCGACGTCCCTCAGCCCTGACACCGCCATTTATCAATCAGCATCGGCCACATTGACAAGTGCTAATTTAATAGAGACTGCCCCGGCTGGCAGGAAGCCACACTGACACACAATACAAACTCATTTATCACTATAGAAGCTGCATGGCACTGCGTTTCCCTCGCTCTCTCTCAGTCTCATTCACTCTCTCCGAAGGGTCTGGACCGGGGGGTCACTCGGACCAGTCGGGGCCTGCTGACACCGAGACGTTTGCAGGTGCTGCTTTTTTCCTGTGTTTCAAAGCCAATCTATTATCTCCAGCATCTGCGGAGGAAGAGTGGTTGTTCATTAAATGGCAGCAGGGGTATTTAAACTTGCCACTGTCACATGGTGGGATTGTGCTTATGTAGCTTATGAGGTGTATGGACAAAGCCAAGCTTCTCTTTCTTTCTTTTTCTCTTTCTCTCTCTTTGAAGAAAAGCAATGCATTTAATGTAATCAGTTCAGAGGTGCTTGTCATCAAGTAATCACATTTTCTCGTTCAGTTTGCTTTTACTTTCACCCAAAAATTGTCCATCCTTTGGAAAGGAATCCAAAAGATCTCTTTAACATCTCAATACTTTCTCCAAACAATGCTGAGACGAGATGGCAACACAAAGGAGACTTTAGCAGCTCCTCCTGCGAAGATGTTTCTCCTGAAAGACTAAAGTATTCTCAGGTGTCTCCTCAAATTTCCTTTCAGATCTCAATAATGTCTCATTTAATGCTCAGATTTGCTGAAATATAACAATTCTACATGGAAGAGTTTTAATTCAGATCATCACAACATGCTGGATTGGAGAAGATTAGGTTAGGTTTAGGTTTTTGGTTGAGTTTAAGGTAAAAATTAGGGCCACGTTGAGGATTATGATTATGTTTTGGGTTGAGGTTAAGGTCAGGCTTAGAGCCAGGATGAGGGTCAGGATTAGGTCTTGAGTTGAGGTTAAATTTATAATTAAGGCCAGGTTGAGGATTAGGATTATATTTTGGCTTGAGTTTAAGGTTAAGATTAAGGCCAGGATGAGGGTTATGATTAGACCTTTGGATGCTTTACTGTTACTGTTGTTGCTTTATTACTGATACTGTCCTATCACTTAGATGTTATTGGTGATATAAGAAAGTATCAGAACACTTGAGTATTGCAGTATTGTATTTTATAAAACTGTACCAGTTGTCAAAATCTTCGGATTTGTAGTATTTTGTGGCAGATAGTGGTTCATTTATTGTTGTTCATTGTGTGTGCTAGATAGCAGGGCCCCTTTAAAATCTCGACCATGAAAATTGTGTCACAGATGGTGAAATGAGCGTTTTCCTGTGAAAAAATAATTTCAGAGTGTAGATATCTGATTTTCATGAGTTTATCAGCCATACTGATCAACATTAAAACAATAAAGGCTTGAATTATGTCACTTTATGTGTAATGAATATTAAACATAACAGTTTACCTTTTACTTAACGAAGTTAATGATTAAATTATGAAAACAAATTAACTTTTTTGCAATATAATTTTGCTTTTATGTGGCACTGACTATGTTACTGTCTTACTATATATATTACTTGCGGCAGCCGTGGGCTTGTGGTTAAGAAACCAGTGTTGTGATTGGAAGGTCATTAATTTGATGCCATGAACACAGGACATGACTGAAGTACATTTGAGCAAGGCCACCTAACCCAAAACTGCTCACTGCCCACTAGTATGTGTGTCTGTGTTTCACTGGCTTAACTGGTCAAATTCCTCTGTGTGCAAGCACATTGGTCAATGTGTCACTTTCACTTCACTTAAGATTAATCAATCACCTGCAAAGGGGTACTCAACAAAACATGCTAACATTTTTGTGTAATTAAGCTTGTTAGCATTGACCATTTTTTTTATTTCAGAGGGGGCACAACTTTTGATGTGGGGGAAGGGCACACAACTGGCTTGAATATGGGGCTGGGGGGTCTTTTAAAAAAGTGTACATGTCATTGACCCTTCACCCGACACCCCCCCACCCCCACCCTCCGCTACAACCATGTGCAGTGAAAGTGGGGACGGCCAATCACGTTAGCAAGAAATGGCAGAGACAATCGATGAGCTTGTGAGAAGGGTTAGGTCTTAATGGAAACAGGCTTCAGCTTCTGTTTTCCGCTTGGTCCTAGTGCTTGACCCATCTCCATTTAATATAGTGTAACACTGTTGTTGGACGATAAATCTGCAGGGGACGAAAACTGCTTTTGATAAAGTGCAGGGGACAAGTTCCCCCCTCCCACCAAATTACGTCCATGACTGTTAGCATGTTAGCCTTAATTTTATTAGGTAAAAGCCATCTCGGTAGCATTTGAAAACTGTAAACCCAACATTATACACTAAACTCAGAATTCGCTGGAGTGAATGGCATTTCCAATAACGTTTACACTTTTGTGGGCGGAGCTTGGCTAACTCAATTGACAGACACATTGACGTGAGTCAATTGAACTTTTTTTTTTTCATTGCAGGCATGTGGTGGAGAGAGAGAAGCTTTGTTAACATAATCACAGCACATATGAACAGCAGCTGCTGCTGAAATCACAGAGAGCAGGAAACGAGCTCTTTGAGTGCTCTGTGTGGCTTTGAGTTTGACACATCTATCTCTCTCTCAGAAAACAGAAAGAAAGGGTGAGAGAAATGTAGCTGGACGTAAACACGGGGTCATGACGAACCCGCTGTGAGATTGTCAAGAGAGAACGGGGGAACACCTTTGATCATGGACACTCTGTGAGTGAGTAAGTCAAAGGAATCTTTTCTGTAGCCAGAGGCGCTTCAGAGCGGAGACGGGCAGAACCCCCCCGCATGAGCAAAGAAAGAGAAGAACACAGGCCTGATTTCCCCAACCTTCAGCCTTCAGCGCCGCGTTCCTCTCAGAGGAGGAGGAGACGCCTGGCTGCTACCTTCAGTTAACCGAGAACATCAAGAGCTAAACCAAGCAGGGAGTGGCAGGACTCCCTGTTTCTCAAAACAATCTCCCCAGTGAGACAGGAACAGAGGTGGACCGAGGTACCATCAGCAACGAGGTGGATCATTCTGAGAGAAGCACCTCTGGGTTTTCTGCAAAGAGAAAAAGGAGAGAAAAGCCGAAAGGAAGAAAGAGATAAAAGGTAGATGGACAGAGAGAAAACAGGAGGAGAGAAGAAAGAGAAAGTGAGTCCGTGAGAGACAGAGTGAGCAAGAGAGAGAGCAGAAGGACTAGAGAGTGACAGAGAGAATCAGCAGAGCTGGAGAAGAGAAATATAAAAAATAGAGAAAACTGGGAAAAACAGAGAAATAGGGATGAGAATGAGAGAGTGAGAAAGGGTGAGAGATCTGCGAGAGAAAGGAAGAAAGAGAGCATTTGGAGATGTGAGAGTGAGATAAAAGAACACATGGTAGGAGAGAAAGAGACAAAAAGAAAGAAAAGAAGACTGAGAAAATGTTGAGACAGAGAAGAGCAGAAGAGAGAAATATAAAAGAGAAAGCTGGAAGGAAGAGAGAAAATGAGACTTTCTGATTTCTGATTTTCAGCTCTAAGCCAAACTGATCAACAGTCAAACAAACAAAGTGAGTCACTTTACATGTAATGGATATAAGATACAATCGTTTATCTTCCTGAATTCAGTTATGAACAACATATAGATCACTTAGATCACCATGACAATCATTTTCACATTATTTACAGTTTTTGGTGCTTAACTGCTTTATTACAACTGAAATGAATTCTTTGCGACACAGAATCAGAGCAATCTGAATCTTTTTCATAAAGTCAGTGTCATAATGATTTTAAACCAACCTGTTCTCACTATAACAGTCAAATACATCATCTCAGTGCTGATCTTCTTTATCTTCTGGAGTAGCAGCAGCCCTGCGAGCAATCACACTCACATGATTAAAGCGCTCAAATAATGAAAACAGCTGTTAGATACCTTTTACCAAGTAGCTCATCTCTCTCTCTCTCTCTCTCTCACTTCTATCTCTCTCTCTCTCTCTCTCTCTCTCT
>BRDA01044461.1:0-14418 GCA_036984385.1 Crenuchus spilurus
ATGGTGAATAAGCAGCCCCAATCAAGTTCCAAAGAAATTCAAGCTGTCCTGCAGGCGCAGGGTGCATCAGTGTCAGCTCGAACTATCCATCTAGGAGAAATACTTCATTTTCTGGAAAAAATTCAGGGGTGCCAACACTTTCGGCCATGACTGTACTGTATATAACAGAATTTGATTGCATTCTGCTTTAATAGCTTTAGTGAGATCAGGATGTTAGATGATCACCACCACAGTTCCACAGCTCATGGTCAATGATGGGGGGCTCTATACCCCTCTAGCCCATATCTGGCATTAGACAAGATGCCAACAGGTTCATGTTTATCTACTCCAGAGAGTCTTATTCTATTGGCAGTACTTCTTCACAGGGATTAGAATAGTTGTGTGTGTGCTTGCACATCTGTTTCAGCAGTGGATGCAAATTTGGCGTTATACTTTACTGTTCATTAGCTTGAAGGAAGTTTGCTACTATACTTTTTATTGCAGCGACAAATTCCTGGGTAGTGTGCCAGGCTGTCTGCTCACATTCCTCCTCTTCAACATTCAACAGATCTGACCCTTTCTAACTCAGGATGCCACCCAGGTGCTTGTTCAGTCTCTCATCATCTTAAGACTTGACTACTGCAACTTGCTCCTGGCTGGTCTTCCTATGAGAGCCATCAGGCCCCTGCAGCTGATCCAGAATGCAGCTGCTCAGCTGGTCTTCAATCAACCCAAGTTCTGTCACATCACTGCACTACTGTGTTCACTGGTTTCCTGTAGCTGCTTACATCAGATTCTAAACCCTGATGTTCACCTACAAAGCAAGAAATGGACCAGCCCCTCCCTACTTCATGACCTAATGGTCAAGTCTCAAGTCTCACCTCAAACCCTTTGAGCTTCTAGTACAGCTGGGATTGACCCTCCATCCTTCAAGACAAGTGGAAGACTGGCAAGAAGACTCTTCTTTGTCCTGGCACCGAGGTGGTGAACAAACTCCCACTGGTTGTTCTAACAGCAGAGTCCCTCACAGTCTTCACACAGACTGAAGAGCATCTCTTTGTGGAGCACTTAAGCAGCACTAGTTTAAACACTTATTGTAATGCTGTAAAGCTCTTATATTGTGTATAATAGTGTATCTTTCCTTCTTTCTAGGTATTAGTGATGGTTTAGTCTAACAGTGTCTGAACTGAAGAGTAGTGTGGACTCTAATCTGTCTGTACTACCTGAGATCATTCTCTTAAAGGAGACAAAACACTGTTGTACGTCAATCTGGATGTAAAAGAAAAAAATTTAAATGTAGCTAAAAGTATCTGGATTCATTAGAAGGGGTGCCCACAGATTTTTGGGCAGAATGTTAATATAGCATATTTAACACAATATAGTTTACCAGTCTACTTATTTCTGGCAATAACGAGTTTATATTATTTAATTAATACGTAAATGATTTAAGTTAACTTCAGTCATTACAGTTCTCATTTCCAAAAGTGACAATCTGTACTGTCTAAAAACAGAAAAAAAACTCTTTTATTCTTGATGGAAAAGAACAGGGACTATTACATAACCCCTGTGCACCAAGTATAAAAATAGAGTTTTCAGAATGCCTTGAAATTTGTCCCCATTGACTGGAGCACTCTGACTTTCCACTGAACAAATCTCATTTTTTCCTCCGTCCCTATCTCCCCAACATGTGTCCACGACTCCCTCAAGCATCAATTAGAGAAACATTCGCTCTGTGGTTCAGCGCCTCCTCTGGTTTGAAACAAGATATGTGAGAACAGTTAGCTGTGCGCACAGTGTTGAGCCAGACTGGGAACAACAGTGAAAACAACAGGTCCAGGTCAGGGGTGGGCGTCAGAAGGGTTTCTAATGAGACATACTGCAGTTTGTGTGAAAAAGCAGGGCAGTTCTTCTGGGAACCAGGGGGTTAAACAGATATATACAGACATATGGTGCGCACACACACCTATAGGAGCACTACACAATTAGGGAAAAAAATCACCAACAGGACGTATGTAAGAGCCAGTACAAGAATCTCTCATGAACTAAAATTCGCAATTTCCACATGAATCAATTATGTAGATATTATTCAATTAAGTCATAAAAGCAGTGCTCTGCCATATTGGTAGGCAAACTGCAACTTTAACATCAGCATCCTGAAGTACTGTGGCCACCTGGTGCAGAACTGGATGTGTTTAACATACTAGAACATCTCAGAAACATTAGAATATGGCAGCTTCATTTCAGCTTTTTTTATTTTAATGCTGATAGTTTCAATAGTAATTTATTAAAGAACAATACATTCGGTGCACAGCATCCCACTCATCATTGAAACTACACACAAACCTACTCACTCAATTAATTCAAGCACAAATGCACCTTATCAATGAAATTTCAAAAAGCATAATCCGGTGTTGTGCTGAGTTCAGTGCCCCTGCCGTATTTAGCTGTGGTGTTCCGTTGCCTTTACTTTGGTTATTGTGACCAAAGGAACTTAAATACAACCCATTCCAGTCATGAATAAAGTAAATAAAGCTGTTAGTGAGGTAAGATGACTGTCTGGGTGTTATCTAACTGATAACTTCAATTAAATTGTCGACGTGATTCATGTTGATGTGATGTTTGAGTGGCAAGCTGTGTAGCAACGCTGATACCGTAAATGATATTCACATAAGCTCACATATGGAAATCTTTTATTTTTTACTGGCTGCTCCCAGCATGGGGCCAGCATAACCATGCCCCACAGCTCATTGTTGAAAGTGTGTTCCACATGCGCAGTGTTTTCTACTGCTCACTTGCTTAAATGGACACCGACGGGCTGGCCCCATACTCACAAACTAAATGAAGACTCCTGAAAGTACTGACTTTACACAACACGTACAGGAATATTTTAAATGTATTGAGAACTACTGTCATTTTCATAAGTCAAATACACAACAATGTTAGAAAATAATATGTAAATAAAATAAATGTAAACAAAATAATCGATTATGTCACACACTGCTCTGTGATTACATGGAAGTAAAAAAAAGTCTGAAGTAAAAAGTCTTTTTTCCCAAATTTTAGGATCTGTGCATTATTCGAGGGTGAGGATTATTCATGTATATATGGTAACTTTCAGAAGAGGTTGGTAGAGTAGCCAAGAACTGAAATCAATTAAAAACCACGCATGCGTATTAGTAATGTCATTTTATTATTATTATTATTATTATTATTATTATTATTATTATTATTATTATTACTGGGTTTTATAAACTAGATAGATATACAGCCCTTTATTGTCATTGCATAGTGAACAACAAAATTGACCTGCTCTCCCTCGTTTGACCCCATTACTGGTATTCGGGAGGAACCTTCGTCTGCAGTTGCTGGATCGGTTATGAAAACTTAACCATCCTTCAATGAATGAATGTGAATGTGCTCACCATCATGATTCTGTGACACCATCATAATGCTCTCTTTTATGTCAACACAATTTTTTCAGTTTGTCTTAAATTTAGTCAAATGCTCAGCTTAATTCATTTACAGGGCAGTGTTTTCCTGCAAGAAAATGTTTACAAGTGCAGTGTGAAGATGTATGGAATTGCAATAAACACAAACCAGACATTGCTAAGTCTCTGTCTCCCCTTAACTTTAAGCCTAAATCAAAGAGACAGAACTGACTGATTCACACAATGCATGAAAAAGTCACCACCTGTTTAGTGAACATGCCAGTTTGTGCAATCACATATGCAGACATCAATGGCCAGACAGACTGATCATGGTAACAGAACGTCTAACAGCTGTGTGAAGTGCTGATGGGGTTATACTCTCTTAATCCCACACAACACTTGCCTTTGATATAAACTATCCTTTGAATTGTGAATCCGGAGATGCCCAAAAACAATAGCGAGGAACCTCAGTGATCTTAAACGTTGTATACTGTTCTCTATTCACAAAGCCAGGACTCACCTGTCACTGACTCTCATTTTCTCATGACAGGGACAGAATATGACATTACAACCAGGGGTGTAAATCGCAAGATTCATCACAATATTACATTCATTGTTTTATTTAACGATACAATCATTTTCAATACGGTTCGATACTGGTTAGTTTCGATACAAATTAATTATTATTATATTATTAAATATATATATTAAATATATTATTATTATTAATTAAAATTTAAAATTAAATAGGATATGGCAGATATAATGCTCATTGCGCTTTTGGAAGTGTGGCTCAGTTTTTGAGGATAAAAGGTAGTCAGGGCTCAGCAGACTATGACGCTGACACTATGACCAGAGTTTGAATCCCGGTCATGCTGTTTGCCATGAACAGCCGGGGCCCAAGAGAGCAAAAATTGGCAGTGCTCTCTCTGGGTGGGTAGATGGCTCTCTCTCCCTATCACTTACACATTGCAATATCCGCTGGCTCAGGCGTCTACTGATTGGTCCATTCGGAGCTGGGAATCCTGCGCTTTCCTCCGAGCGTGTTGGCTCCACAGTGACGGTGTATCAGCGGTAGTTAGAAAAGAGGTGGTGGCTGTATCACACACAGTGGAGGAGGCTTGTCTTCACCCTCCTAGAGTCAGGGACAGTGCAAAGTGATGGGGAGAGCCCCCTACTGGATGGGATGGGTTAATTGGCTACTACCACATTGGGAAGGAGAGAAAATTGGCAAAAAATTTATTAAAAAAAAGGTGGTCACCAATGGGGGTTTGGGAGTCTCTCTCGTGTTCAAGCCATCTGTCTCAACAACACTGTGCCCATTTTTAGGGTGCACTGACTCGTGGTATAACCCGAGTGTCTTCATTCTCACATACATTCTTTGCCAACGGCAAAGTTCTTGTCTTTCTGTCTGTTTTTTCTTTTAAAGATGAAGTGTTTTCACACCAAAGATTTCCACAACCAAGATGAGACTGTGTACCTTGACAGCCTTGGGTGCTACTGGTAGATGGCTCCTCCTTATTAAGCGATACACAAGTTAATTTGGCAAACTGTAACATGCTGCCCCCTACAGCTTAGGAGAAGCAGAGCACCGAGAGGAATAATATCATGAGAAAATATGCACACATCGATACTTATATGTCACATCGATGCATTGGATTGGGTGATGTTTGGGTTGATGTATCGATACCATTTACATTTGAGGCATTTAGCAGACGCTTTTATCCAAAGCGACTTACAATTGGGGGTTAGGTGCCTTGCTCAAGGGCACTTCAGTCGTGACCTGCCCGGGGATCGAACCGGAGACCTTCAGGTCACCAGACCAGGTCCTTAACCACTAGGCCACAGATACCGATAGATACATTGTCACACCTCTGCATATTATGATTTATTACAGCTCTGCAGTTGTGAACGTGTGATACGGCTAAAGACTGTGTCTATATTATTACAAAACATCAACACTAATCGATGAACAACTGTAATCAATAGGTTCCCAACTCACAAACTATTCTGTCTTTAGTTTCAGGCTCATTTACATATAGAAGCCTTAACTAGTAACACTACTAGCAACATCAGTAATGTAAAGATCAATACTGCAGTAGCCATTAACCATCAATACACTGTGGACCAAATCTCTGTCCTAATATTTAAGAGAAGGAAATGAACTCTTACAATATTTCTGATGAAATTTGTCTGTGCAGCATCCAGGGCATCTGGCTGTAAACCAACGCCTGCCAGGCTATCAGCTTTCTCTGAGCTGAGACTTGAGTTATTGCAGCACAGCCCATCAGATCCCAGTAGCACAATGCTTCTATCCAGAACAACAGGACCAAAGCATGCTGGACTACTGCCACAAGTGTCAGAACCAATCTCTTTCTCTATTTCTCTCTCTCTCTCTCTGGGTCTCGCTCTTTCTCTCCTTTTCAAAAGGAGGGTTGTTGTCTCTCCTTTGTCTCACTCTCATTCTACATCTTTTGGTTTGAGTCACATTTCCAGGCTGTACCAGATTGTTCTAATTTAGGTCTGACCCTAAACCTACACAGTCCATTCTCCCCTCTCCATCACTCTCTACCAGCTGGCCTGGCCACCAAGTCCCCTGAGATTTTGGAGAGTTAAAAGGATGAGGCAAGGTACGAGACAGAGACAGAAACAAGAGCCGGCAGACCTAAAATTGTGCATTTTAACATATTAGTTAAATAGTTTAATAAAAATTCAGACGTCATCATGTTTAAATCATTATTACAATGGCTACATTTTTTAATGAAAGGTACTACAACCCCAATAAGAAAATGTAGGTAAAAAATGCAAATAGAAAGCAGTGTTTCTTACATTTACTTATTTAATTTGTGAACACACATCCATTCCTGCATTTCAGGCCTGCAAGACTTTCCAAAAAAGCTGGGACGGGCATGTAGGGATGGTAATGAAGAAAAAAAGTAATGATGTCATTTCAAACAGGTGATTGTGATCATGATTTAGTACAAAAGCAGTATCCAGTATTGAGCCTCATCAACAAATGTATGATAAATATTTAAATGTTTAAAAACAGTATTATTTGTTTTGCATATTTCTCCATAATAATATCATTAAACAATTAAAGGAATCTAGAAGAATTTCAGTGTAAAGGGCACCGGTGATCACTAATCCTCAGATGGCACTGCATCATGAACAGCTGTTCACTAACAGCCGATATAACTACATTGGCAAATGATTACTTTGGCAAACCTTTACCAAGCAAAACAATACAGTGTTACATTCACAAAAAAGAAGCCTTATTTTAACCCTCTGGAGTCGGCGCTCCTGCCAACAGTATATTAACTAAATTCTGCAAATACACTTATATAACTCCGTGAGTCTTTATCCTAGAAACAAAACTAAACATACCCCGGAAACCTTAAAGGGTCTACTTCTCAAATATGTAGCTTGAATCAAAATATATTTTTTAGATATCTGTGAGAGGAGCGTAAATAAGCAGAAACACATTTTTCAGAACGAGTCAGACAGCTGCGCTTTATTTACCACCCACTCGCATCATCCATCACTGTTGTGTTAATGACATGGTAATTTTGGACATTCCATTGAAGGATTAGTGGCCATGGAATGTGTGAAGACCCCTATCAAACAAAAAGCTCTCACCTGAACAAAGACCTCTTACCTTCAATGTTCACACCTATCTCATGAATATTCAAAGTAGGGTTAGTGGTTGAGGAAAACAGAGTGTCGCCTCACATTAGTTAAGCTTTAGAAATAAAACCACATACAATTTCTAAAAACTGTAATGAGCAGTGTGTAGCCAACACCTCTGTTTATTCAGTTCTGAGCTCCAAAGTCTTGGCTAGAAATGTTTTTTTGGCTAGAGTGTTTTTTTCATAATATATCAGCACATCTGAAAACAGGTTTTTGGAAAGTCTAATTTTAGAGCAGATTTAATCAGAATATAGATTTATGACACTCTTACTGACTACTGACACTCTTGACACTGTTGTTGCTGAGTTTGTGCTGAACAAAAGCCTGTGTAACACTTATTACAAATATTTTTTTGTACACCATAGTTGGGTCAGATTGAAACCACCTCCTTTCATGCGTTTCAGTAGTTTGTTTGATTTGCACCGGAGTCTAATTATTGTTTTCATAACTGATGAAACAAACCATACCAAGGGACCAAATGAATTGTCTGTTTTAACCAGACCAGATCGTGCTGGTGTGAGAAAAGCCCTAAATAGTTACTGAATTATTAAACAATAGTACAATGGTACCCCTACTTACAAGCATCCCCACTAACAAGTATTCCAGGTAACAAGTCGAGATATCGGAATATTTTTGTTCCAGGTAACGAATAAAATTCCAAGTAACGAGTAGCGTACATTAGTTCAAGTATGCCAACCGCTAGGGGCGCAGCGGTCGTAGCATCCTCTAGATGCTAGCGTAGAAGAAGAGGTCAGTCATTACCTTTGACTGCTGTCCAGTGAAAGTGCTAGTGAAAGCAACGCTAAGGTAGCAAAGGTAGTGAACAAGAAAGTTAGATACATTTTACTTTTACTTTTCATATAAGTGTAACCATGCCATACACGTACGCCCGTCCTCCTGTCCTCCTTAGCCGCCAGCCTACACGAGCACCGTCCTCGTCTCGTTTATGTTTAAAAAACCCATATAAACACATTATTTAGCATATTAAAGTATACTGTATATTGGCCGGCTGACACGGATTAATCAGTTTTACATGTATTCTTATTGGGAAAATGCATCCAGCTAACGAGCAAACCACCTAACGAGCTCGGCTCCTGCACGGATTAAACTCGTAAGTAGGGTTACCACTGTATTATATGTGCAAATGTATTTTCCCCAGACTATAAACACAACTATAAATACATGCACCTGATTATTTTATGAAATGATGTGCATTATTTGCTCTGTGTCCATATACCCAGACAAAAATTCAGTACATGCTAATGCACCTTAAAATCACAATGTGCAGGGTGAATAAAGATTTTTTTATGTTTATGAATGAACTGACCAGCTGTTTTAATGGCAGCCACTGGACCAAAGTGCTGAAATCATAATGAAGTATTTACTTGGCACTGATCTGGCCATGTTTTATATCATCTCTGTTCTCTTAGGGCATGCAGGCAGACATGTCTGAGACTAAACACACGGAAATGGGAGCCCCACGCTCACCCACACCTCATCGTGACCCTTTGTGAAAACCAGTAGACACTTTGGAGGAAACCTGATCTGCAGCAAAAACAACTATGAAGTCAGAGCTTTATTTAAGGAGTCAGGCGGTAGATCTCTGATAGCCCAAGTGCTGGGGGAGGGGGCTGAGAAGAGGGTGGAGGGAGTGGGGCAGGAGGGGGTGGGTGAGGGTTTTTTCGCCGCTGTTTTCTGAACGGCTGCCAGGAAAGTTTAATGGCTATGGAATTTGGACAGGAAAAAAGCGGGCTGGAAGTTTCAGAGGAAGCGGGGATTTGTGGCTCACGCAGCACCTCTGTTTGTGTTCTCCTGGTCTGGCTCCTCTGCTCCGCTTTGCTCATTGTGAGGAAGAGCGTCAAGCACTTTTCCACAGATCAGCCCACTGCCTCGGGAGAATACGCACCGGCGACACGCAGGCCATGGCCCATCCTCTACATACATGCCTCCTCTACACACACATACACACATACATAAATAAACACAAACGCCCATGCATGCACAAGGTTAGACAACAAGAACATGGTGCTGGCACACCTAATCATTAGACTTTGGTATTTTGGGAGCTGAGCGTGATTTAAAAACCCAAAGTATTATTAAACACAGAAGCATATCATCTCATAATCAATCAACAGAACCATTCACGTCTGCTCTCCAGAGACATGACCACATTATAGTTTGTTTCCCTGAGCAACCCCAATGCAGAACTTCAGTTTGTGAGCCCGACTGCAGTGTCTGTACTCTCCCTAACCCATCTTTGCGTTTAAGACTAACCAAGCTCATGTTGATGATACCAAATATGTCAATAGGTGTGGCAATACGGTTCTATTTACACTTTGTACTAACATCCAGGCTCTTTGTACTGCATCCCAAAAAACACAGTCATATCAGAATATCCTGAACATCCTGGTTTGGAATAAACATGGCGTGGGATATCACAGGTGCCGCATGACGTGGTGATATCCAAATTGTTCCTGTGTGCATTATATAGGTTGTAGGTTCATCGTGGCGTGTTGATCGCTCTGTACCACTCACTGGAGCATCAATGGCCTGTGGAGCACCCATTATGCCAATGGGATGCACTCAATGTAAGAAAAGTCCATTCCGGGTACACCTTCACTAAGTCAGCTCTAGAACATCTAGTCCTAGAGTGGTTTCCAAGGCTTTATTATCATATTATCAGTCATATTGTGTCCTTTGCCCAAATCGTCCAGATCTGTTGAGAAAATTTGAAGGGGGGTAGGCCCAATAAGATCCTAATTCCAGGCTTCCTTTTGCCCTACAGCCACCAAGCTGTGATTTACTGCCATATTGACCCACACTCCTCTTTTTGTCATCTTTTCATTCCTCTTTCCTCTGATTCATTTTCACATACGCTCTTTTCTGTGTCACGACAGCCACCAATAATAATGTACTCCATCAGGGCAGGTAACTGAGTGAATTGTGCCGCCTTAAAATTTTGAAATATACATCACTTATAAAAGTCAGTGTAAAACAATGATGCCAGAGCTGTGCAGCAGTCTACAAAGCAGAGACATTTAGAATAGATGGACATGAATTAAACAAAGTCCATCCAAAAATCATATTAGCCCACATCTGTATGCTATCTGGGTTAACCATCACAAATATCAGCTGCCATATTGCCTCCCTGAAACTAAGCCAGTGAGCCTTTAATATGTTACCTTTTAGCAAAGTGATAAGGAAAATTAATTTATTGGGACTATTTTTGAAAAGTAGAATGTTCCCAATCATTTAACAGTCAGTGTATCTTGCCCCTTTTAACAGTGCCTGCTAAGAAGTATGGCATGAATTGTGGTGACACATGTTTCTTCTTATTCAGACTCCCAATGGTAGTCCCAATGGTTCCAGTCTGGAAGCAGTACTGGTTTGAGGAGAAGGAGTACCTCTGTCATGTCTCCTGACATCTACAGTCTCTGTCATCAGTAATTACCCTCCTTTTCAGCCCACTCCCTATCCCTCAGCACACACCTCCATCCAGAGGCCTTTGACCAGCCACACAGAACCAGTACATCACTCTGCTCCCAGCCTCGCTCACAGACCTCTTCACCCTCAGCCAGCACAAACTCCAGATGCCAGCGGTGGAGAGGTTTAGTTTACTTTTGTCTTTGATAACAACTTAAACAACCACATTTTAATAAACCCTGAAACTGAAAGAGTCCATCAGTGGCTTTAAATCTTCATTCTCATCACTAAACAACATGTTTCACAGCAGCAGCCAATAATGTACACTAGTCACTGAATCACAAACCATAATATTAATAACAGAATGATATTAGCATCACTATTGTGTAAGGCGACCAGATCCGAGATGACAAAAAAGAGGACACCTCAGCAGGGTTTTTTTTTATTTGTGCGTGAACATAAATTGTATCATTATATATTATATGTATATATTATTAATAGTAACTAGTAATTATTAATAAATATTGACAAATTATGATTTATATTTTATTAATAATTACTAGTTACTATTAATAATATACTATTAATAACTATGAAATTTATTATGAATAATAAAATAATAGAATTAATATTAATCATTAATAAAATATTAATACATTATTACATATTATTTATAAATAATAAACTGTTAAAAGCATGTAGCATAACATTATCACCCAATCCTTCTCAGTCAACTTCACTTCAGCTCATTATCACCAATGTTACACTTATGTTTGGACTGTATGGTCAATAGATCTTATTTACACAGAATTATACCTCATTTTTGAGTAAAAATAAGCAGAAATTCTGAATTATTTTGATAACAGTTTAGCTTAGAGATATGTGAATAGATGGCTTATCACAGACTGGTAGACACACACACACACAGACTCACACTCAAATGTTAATGTTTATGAATTTTATTATTGAACCTCTGATATTAAAATACGTCTAGCTGACATGACACAGACAGAACAAATGCTAAACATTTAAACCAATGATCTATATTACTGGATAGGACACACGTGACTTTTGAACGCGCCACCAAGGAGACTCCATGTTGTGTGGAAGCAGGGCAAGATGGGAAGCAGGGAAGGATGCCAGCATTCACAAACAATGAAAAGGCTGCAATGTTTTGCCTTTAACTGTTTTACTTTATCGGAATTCTATCAGCAGAGACCAGGGGATCACATTCCACAAGTATGTATTCATTTTAAATGATTTATTTGTAATAATCTGTGAATTACAGCCACAACCTCTGACCTACAAACTTGACGTAGTTCTGCAGACATTACACTAATAGTCAGGCTTGTATCAAACCAACAACACTCATGAAGTTAGTATCACAAACATTAACTCTTACTGTAAACAAATGTAGATATGCATCAGAACTCTAAACTACTTGACTAGAGTCACTTTTATAGCGACAATGATGCAGTGTCAGTGTTGTGAACTTGGCAGTGCCAGTGGCCCATCATATTGTCTTATAAGTTATAGACAATACCTTTTAAATGACTAAAAAGTAAAATTAGTAGCAGCATAAATAAAGCTTTACAATGTGTTTACTGTAACATTAAATTAACTCGGATGATAGTATTGAATATTTCTACATTTACTTTAATATGTATGAGGTCTCCGTGTTCTTTACTTTGGATTAAGACAGTCGACAGGTTAAAAAAATTGATAATTTGTGTAGAGCCATCTGTCACTAGCTAGTAGCAGCAAGGCAAGAAAACATGGCTATATTTATGTCAATGGCCATGTGATAGCAGCATTACACAATTTAATTCTTTGTCTTCTTTGTAAATAACTTATATTTTTTTAAATTGGATCATTATTAACGATAGTACAGCCATTAGAAGTCATGCAAGCAGTAAGGCCTAGAGAAAATGTTCGTTACGATGGATGCGAAAGCCGATAGTAGCCTAACATGTCATCAACCATTTTAATCCTTTGATTAATGTTAAAGAGCTTTTTATCCTCTTTGTAAAGAACTTTAAATTTTGAAAATCGGACAATTATTAGCGAAGTTAGAGCTTTGAGAAGGCAGCAGTGCTGGTCTTGTGCCATTGTTTACAAGCTTCACTTCCACACAACATGGCGGCTCCATGACGTCGCGCCGACCTCAATGCTAGCGAATAGGCAGCGTCCTGTCCAGTAATATAGATCATTGATTTAAACAACTTACAGGTGAAAACAGACGCTGTTTGAGGGAGTGACAGCGGCGACGGCCAATCACACATTAGCAAGAAACGGCAGAGCCAATCGGTGATCTTGTAGGCGGCCTAAAGGGAAACTGGCTTGGATTTCTGTTGGGTCCTAATGCTCACCCTAGTACATTTAATATAGCATAACATCTCACTCCAGCGAACCGAATAGTGGGAGGGCAAGACTAGTTTGTGAACAAAACGCTTCTCCAGTAAAACAAAATCCCGGACGTATGTGAAATTCGGCCCGGACATGTTTTTTAAAAGAGGGTAAAAGAGGACGTCTGGTCACCCTACTATTATAAGAAAGTGTATACTTTTATAAGCAAAGGTGCCAAAAGTGTTCACATTCATGACTCAGGTAGAAGTATAGATACTAGGGTTTAAAAAGACTTTTATAGAAGCTGAAGTATCAACTTAAGCTTTTTATTCAAGTAAAAGTACAAAAGTTCTGGTTTCAAATCTACTTAAAGTATAAAAGTAAGAGTAATGTAATGTAAACAAATGCCAAAACTTAGTCTGTGCCACAGGGGCATATAGTGCACTACCCACCCCCCCACCCCCAAAATACAGTTTTTCTAAAAGCCGTAATGACTATAATGTTATATTAAAATGGTAATGTTTAATTTTTTGGGGATGTACTGGCTACCTGTTTCAGCTGCGTATATGCCCCTTAAAATGAAAACATTTTAGTAATGTAAGAGTCATTTTGCACTAAATGTATATTTAATAGTAATTATATTGCTATTTTGTGTTTTATGGTCTTCTAGGTTATTTAGGAGCATTGTTTTAGTATTTAGAGAAAATCCTTTATTTTCTAGCAATCGATTGCTTTCCCTGATTGCAAACTTACTCTGTGCTCCATTACTTTTCCCTGAGGAGATCAGGGCGGTAGTTTAAGGTAGCAGCAGGAGGAGCTACAGTTTTGTTAGCGTAGCCTGTTATGCTAAGCAACATTTTTGATTTATTCATTTGTTTGTTATCTGGGTAAAAACAATATGAACGGATCTGTGTGAAAAACAAGACAGAATAAACGTGTTTGAGGACTAAACTTCATCTCTTTCTGTTGCTTTTGGAGGATTTTGGATCCGCAGGTACGAGTTAGAAACTTCAAGTGCTGCCTTATAGCGCTGCATTGCGGGAAAGGCTAATCAGCCGCTATAGTCATTTCAAATATATTAGTGACCATATATGTGTAGTACTGAGCTTACTGGAGAGTGATGAGACACGTGACGTGAAGGTGTGATGGATCGCTTACCAATAGGGTATCAGAATGGTATTTGTTTATACTTATCATCCAACCAATCACATTCACTCTTTCTGGATGGTGCAGTTTATCTGGATAAGATGTTTTTTAAATGATGACAAACCGAAATGAAATATGTAGAAATAACGAGGCTGTTTTTAAAATGTAAGGAGTAGAAAGTACCGATAATTACATGAAAATGTAAGTAAGTAGAAGTAAAAAGTCGTCCGAAAATAAATAGAAATTTTTTTTTTTAAATTTATTTATTAAAAAAGTATTTGTACTTTGTTACTTGACACCTCTGTTTCTAAGTATTTCACAGGTATCATGCATCAAGGATAATGTATACCTGCACGTATTATAAAGATAAGAGCACAATAATCATGTGTATTCACCACATAAACAACAT